>OVAF01001137.1:0-25528 GCA_900406245.1 Odontarrhena argentea | reverse complement strand
GTGATTGGTAAGGGCAGAGAGAAACTCGTCTAAGCTTTGCTTCTCGAGCATAACAGTTTCAGCCGATGTGATGCATCCACTGCAAGCCAAGCAATCCTTGAGAGATATTTTGACCGGTTCGAGCTGCTGTTTTGGGGTAATTACAACCTGCAAAAAACAAAATGAGGATGAGGATGATGATGATGAGAGATAGCAAAAAAGGTAACAAGTGATTAGTTGAAGATGAAACTAATTAATACCTGAGGTCGATCAGGCTTCTTTTGGATGCTCTTGAGAGAAACGACACAAGCTTGAGAGGGAGCAATGAAATCGTTGAGATCCCCAAGCCTCAAGGTGGGTGAGAACTTGTCAGACATGACTAATTCGCTTCTTTCTGTTCGCAACTCAGATTAGGGATCCGAGACGGCAGAAAAGCAGTCGGAGCTGAAAAACAGAAAACGGCGACGAAGGCGGTTCCAACCTGGGTAATTAATGACGACGAACCATATTTAATAAGGGGCTCAAATAGTTAGTTAACGGGCCTAACAACCCCAGGCCCAAAACACAATGTAGATCTACAAAATTGGTATCACAAGCATCAGGATTGGTGCTTCAACCAAAGCTCAAAATGCAATATAGATAGAATACCAAAACACACAGTTTTGTTGTTTCATCACATTCACAGCACCATATTACACATTGACAACAAAAGTCACGTTTGTCTTACACAGTAGAGTATTATTATATATAACATCCAGAAGAAAAAAACAACTACACTTAGTAGTGCATTCACCAGGGCGAGGTTTGGCGGTCTTTAGTGGCACCGTACAGACGGAAGAGAGTGAAAGCGGAAATGCAAGAGACCAAAACCATAGCAATGGCAGCAAACAAGGCACTGGCCGCTCCTTGAGTCGCTCGGTTGCAAAACTTACCATACATATTGCACACTTTCATCCACTGCAGCTCTTCTATACCATCCTTTGCAATCGCATTAGTCTCTGCTGCAGCTGCTATGGCCGCCACACTTATATAAGCTATCGCCTGCTCCCATATTACCATCACAACTTTAATTCCATAACAAAGCAGCATTCCTATTTCTTACCCAAATTAAATCCTTTCCTTTCCAACCATGATAGAGCACGAAATTGACCCACAATTCCACTAATATGCCTTTAGTGTGGTAATACAAACAAGCAATACTCCTATTCAGAAATTAAATCGAGCAAGAAGACTAACTACTGACCTGATCAAGGGTGAAAATGGCCCAAGCGAGAGGTTTGTTAAATACGATACTTCCTTTGACGGCGCAACGAATTGACTGCAGCAATGAATAAACAGCAGCTATCCCATTGGCAGCCACCAAGAAGCTGCAAGCACAAGCACAAGTTGAGAGATTGGCAAGTCAATTAATAGATTGGACCCAAAAAAAAAGAGGGTATCTAATCTAACACTAGCGCCTTCATGTCGGTGTACTTGGCCTTCTTCTCAATTGTGAAGATATGTTTGACCTGAGAGTCTGTTACAATCAGAATGAGCGCCAGGAGAGCGAGGCCACTGACCGCACACCTCAGGACCAGCTCCGTTACTCTCACTCTCCGATCGATCACCTTCATCTTCGCAAGCCGATTAAGATAACTCTTTTGTGCACCTTGAATAAATGGAGAGAGAAGAAGCTCGTCTCACTGTCTAAAAGGTTGGTGCTTTAACTTCACGTCTCTTGGGTCCCTCCCTAGTATTAAACAAAACCTTTGCTAATACTTGTTCACATTCATTTGGTAATTAAGACGTGTAATTAAATCACGAAGCTCCATGTTTGCCTTTTAATGTTGTGGGATAGTGAGAAGAGGAGATTACAACTATGGTTGCCCACACACAAATACTAATAAATGAACACCCCTCTCTCTTGTTATTTAATGCACTTGCCATCTCCCAATTAGCTACCAAACCCCTCGTTGCTATAATCAAAGATTTAGTGCCCATTAAGATTAAACGCTCATTAGGTGGTTGGCAAATTCCCCTCTAAGATTCTCCTTTTTTAAACTAGCTAGTGCGCTCACATTGATCCCAAAAAAAAACAAGTTCCGGTTAGATTATGCATCATACATGCGTAGCAAACATACCAACTGACAACACGTAGAGCCAGTGGAAATAATAATGTACAAATTTGTTAAAGTAAACTTGGGGGGGAAAAAGGAACAATTCTGCCACGAGCGAGTGTCTCCTGTAAAATGCCTTATTTAGAACTCCACAAACCTACACACATATTTGCTCACTCTTGTTGAGAGTAGTAACCAGGGTATGATTCCAACCTGCATTTTCACCCAACATTAACTCCTTTGTAACTCAACCAACACTCTCAAAAATGGATTGTGAAAAAGGAGCCTACCATCACATGGCCTGACAGGTGACCTCCTGTTCCCCAGGATAGTAAAGCGCCTGGCAAGAGGCACATACGGTTTATTTAACCTAGGATGTATGAGCTTTAACCAATTAGAGTAGAAAGAATACTCACCGAAAGGTTGAACAAGTTGCTTAGCAATAATGGCAATGGGAGTTCTCCAAAACCAAAGAACCAAGATAAGGTATACCACGACCTATAAACAAAGTTGTGAGCACATCCCAACTAAGGAGAAAGAAAGCAATACATACATGTGGTATTTACCTTTGAGACAAGGAGAACCTTTCCATACATGTGATACGACAAGTTAATTTCTTTGTTATGCTGCTCCAGATCTGAATGTGAATGTGCATAACACAAAATAAGGGATACATGATGAGAAAGAAAGTGAAAATGAAGGAAAGAAGAGCATACTGACATAGGGCAAGTTCTTTTTCTTTAGTAGCAGCGGACCTTCTGAGTTTTGCGGCTTGTGCAAATGTGGCTGGCCTAAGAGAGGCATAGATGTTATATAGAGAAAACTGGAAAAGCGAAAGAAAGAAAGAGAGGGGCTTACTGAGACAAAGCACTGGCCTCTCTCAAGAGCTGTTTGATTTCGGATCGCAGCTCAGCTTCCCTCGTATTCCTGGACCCCTTCTGGAGAAATTAAGCATTAATAATGGAGGATTTGGATGCACACAAGGGGTTGCTTGGCTTAGTTACCTTCTTCAATTGGTCGAGCCACTTGGATAGCAACTGGAAGACGACGACGACGAAGAATGTGAGAGGAGCGCCCAGGAAGCCTCCGTCTTCGATCAGCGTCTCTCCTTCCATCTCCCTTTCTACTTAGTATTCTGATCCTAATCTAGAGCCGAACAATTCAATCTCTAACCATTCTATATTCATATTCCATGTATAAACAGATCGGAACTTACAGTCTCCGTCGTAGATTCCCAGATTTCCAACCCTCGATTTTCGTTTCCCTTGAGCAAAATACAAGCCCCTTTTACGACTAATAAAATAACGCTCCGTATTGGGCTTCAAATTTATTATAACTCAGCCCTATCATAATGTCCAAAGACTCGGCCCATTATATAATTGGCTCTTAGATTTGGTGATGATGATTCATCATGTCAATGTAACACATATTATCAACCATAGAGCATGGATGGGAGAGTAAAATAAAGATTTAAAACGTGAAAAGTAAATAATAAAAAAAAACGTGGAGTGGTTGTAATGGGAGTAGAAGGAAGAGGCACGCTTTGTCTCTAATCTCTCTCAACTAATCTAAAGACGTTTTTTATGTTTTGTCCCACTTACAAATTATAATTAAGCTAATAGGGGTGCTCATAAAATCAGAGCATTATCGATACAATTCGCAGAAACCGAAGCGGGAACAAGGTAAATCCAAATCCTAAACGTCGTAGCATCTTCAGCTTTGGTGTATGCATGCCATTACCTTCCAATTGCTTCCCGACAAACTTTTTGCTCCCACCACTTTTGATGTCCACTTTATTTTGATCTCCGTTTTCTACCTAATTCTGTCTCGCTTCTTTTTTAACACATCATTAATTCTTTCCCATTTTAATCAATATCGATATCAAAAGACTGAACGATCGACTTCAGATTATATATTATGCATGAGAATGTATGTTTGCATCTGATCTATGCATTCACTTTTGAAGTTGAGACAATAAATAAACAAAACAGAACGTAGAATAATACTTACTCCAAACCAGACATAATATATATAGTATTGGTACATGCATGGAAATTTGGAATTAGAATTTAGAAAACGCCCGAGGAGATCGAGAGAGAATGTCTGTCTTGTGTAAAAAATGAGTGGTCCTATTCACAATTATTTATCAATCAAAATACTTCGGCCTATGCTGATATCATTATTCCCTACTCTTGAACTCCTTTTGTCTTTTCATCAATGTATAGGCCCACTTTTTTATATACTTTTTCCTCTTTGCCAAATCATAACAAGTTAAAAACTTTAAAAGTGGATCAACTAATTTATACAAACCCTTAACAACTTTTGACACTCTTCTTTAAAGTGTTTTACATTTGATATCTTATGCCAATAATATAACTTTAAATCCCACCGAGAAAGACTTGATGTGGAGACAAACAAGTGGCTCCATTTCACCATCTCCCAAGCCACCAAAATCTCTCCTAAACCCTTNCCCCCCTAAACCCTTTTTTCCCCCCCCTTTTTTTTTTTTTTTTTTTTTTTTTTTTTTTTTATGGAATACTAGCTAGCCAATGCCTCATTTGAGTTATTTGAATACCAACTTTGTGATCAGTCTTTTATAGTTATGCATTGTCCTTACAAGTATATGCATGGTTTTGGTACAATTCATAAATGATTTTTTTTGTTTGTCTGTTTGTGTATGCATATTATATATTAGTAAGACCGTGTACATGTATATGAAGTAGATAATCTAAAATCGTGGGGGAATAAACAAGTTTGAATTTTATCAAGAAAAAGGAGACCTAAGGGAGAGGTAAGTGGGGAGCATGAAAAAAGGGGGTTTATATACCACAATAATATCATCCAAACAAACCAATCCATGTGCAACCCTTCAAACATTCTCTTGTCTTTTTCTTCCCAACCATTTTCTACTTTGGCTAACTTTTTTTCCTTTTAAAAATGCAAAACTCCACTCACACATTATACATTCTCTTTTTACAATCCTTAGATTGTCCCTTTTGCCTTGTAGCTCTTGTTGTCTTCCCACTTTCCTCCTGATTCTCTTCCTTTGGGAATTTCATCGAACTACTCAACAACCCTATGAATTACATATTTAATAATATTCTCATGCAGATTAAATAATGAGAATATCGGACCTTTGGTCTCCATGTATAAATAGACGCAACACACGTATAAACTGGCCTCAGATTAACCCTGGCAATCAAACATTACTCTCCACGAGACTACTCATTCTTCATGAGTTCAATGGCAAGAGAGCGAAAGGAGCAAATGGTGATCCAGTCTTCGATCGTCTTGCTTCAAGAAAGATTCAGACAACTTCAGAGAGCGCGAGAGTTAAGGGCTGAGAGAGAGCTATTGAACCCTAAACCTCAGAAGCAAGACAACATCTTACAATACTACAAGGAACCCGCGAGTTTTGGTTTCTTCCAGTTCCTACCTGTAAGCTCTCCAACACCCTCGTCACAGCAGCTGCTCTCCCTCTCCTTATGCCCTCAATCCACATCTGCTTCCATGGAAAAGCCAAGCTTTTGTCATCAGTGGCCCAATAAAGACGACAAGAAGATGGGTGGCTTTGATCGATACGACGACGTTGATACGTCCCTGCATCTCTAAATCTATCAACTGTTCCTTCCATTCATCTTTTTTTCCTTTTAAATTTATAATTATGTATGTATATAAACCCTTTTTGGTCAGCTACGTTGTTGTTTTTAAGATGGTCTTTAGGTGGTTGTGATATCTATATATATGTATGGTTCAAATGTGATCATATATATATATATACTAATTATTAGTTACGCGACATTGATTGATCAATGATAATGTTAGAAAAATTGGTTTATCAGTAATAAATTACCATATATAAACGTATCCATGCAAAATGTCCCGCTACTCTTTTTACAAGATCAACTTGAGGCAGATCGTATACATGTTCTGAGTTAAGGAGAAAGACTTGAAATTTGTAAATCTGTTGGGCTTATAATATACGAGGAGCAATTACGTGAAAAGCAAAGATGATGATAACAAATCGTCAATCAATCTTGTAACCAAAAATACTATGCTTTTCCATCCGCTTGCATCCAAATACGGATGGATTTTTGTTAAATCAATCACCACTAGTCATTTTGCTTTGTTTTTTTTTTTTGGGTACATAAAGAACAGCCCCAAGGCCTCAGAATAAATATTCAACCCACACAAGGCCATCAGAACGCTGAGCCCATATAGCCTACAATCCAAAAATCAGTTTCAGTTATCTTCAGTTTTAGGGCCCGGTTGATTATATATTAGATATGTTCGGGCAAGTTAATGTTATGTAGATTAAATGAGCCCATTGGGTAATGTAACCAGAGAGCCCAATAGAGAGCCTCTAGACGAGGCGGAGGCTTCCAGCTTGTGTGTGTCATTTCAACCCTAAGAGATTGAGATTGAGATTGAGATTGAGATCGAGAGAGACGAAGAAGACGAAGATGAACACTGACATCACTTCCTTGGAGAAGCCCCAGTTCCCTGTGGTTGATCGGAATCCTGCCTTTACTAAGGTCGTCGGCAACTTCAGCACCCTCGATTACCTCCGTTTCTCTACCATCACCGGCATCTCCGTCACCGTCGGCTATCTCTCTGGTGAGCCATTTCTTCGAATCTTTAATCTGTTGATAGATCAATCAATGAATCAATCGTAATTTTGGGATCTGATGTAGGTATTAAGCCTGGAATCAAGGGACCGTCAATGGTGACGGGAGGACTTATCGGGCTCATGGGTGGTTTCATGTATGCCTACCAGAACTCGGCAGGTCGACTCATGGGCTTTTTCCCCAACGACGGTGAGGTCGCTACTTACCAGAAGCGTGGTGGTGGTTTCTCCAATTGACTCTGCTTCCTGTAATCCTATTTTCAAATTTCTTTGCTCTTCTGAGGATCTCTGTCTATGCCTCTTATGACTGACTTGTGATGATGATCATCAATAAGATTTAACACATTTGCAATTCTCTAGTATCCTGTTGTGTCCTTGCATTCTATCATCACTCGTGGGATTTGGATACTTTTTGTGCAGAGAATGTAGCTACAAGTTATAGTGCGAGAGAGAGTGAGAGAGTCAATCTTTATTTTATACTGCTCCTTTTGCTCTCTGTTCCTAGTTCCATCTCTTAGTGTTACAATATTTTTGGATTGTTAATGGACTTATTGGCTTTCAGTGCGGGCTGTTCTATATCGTGTAGTTCCCTCTGCAGTGGGTGGTCGGGTTCCCGCCTAATGCCTATTACTTCGGGATATGACACGTTGAATTTGACACATTTCTGTCTTTTGATACTCATCTTCACTGCCAGTGAATTTGCTTGTTAGTTTGGATTTGGATAGTTGTTGTGCTGAGAATGTGCCAAGGACTAGAACTGAGATTTGATTCTGCGCCTTTTGCTCTCAATTCTGATCTCCATCTCTCAGTTTGGACCTTTTGCTCAGCTGAGAATTTCTTGTGCTATTGGCTCAATTGTTACAGTAGTTTTGGATTTTACCCCCCTGCCCCTCAAAACATGTTTATGGAATTGTGGATTTCAAAGGGTGTTCTGTACCGTTCAATTTCCTCTGCAGTGGGTGATAGATATTTTGCACAGAGGGTTATTCTCGAACCCCTTCACTGGTTTTTAGAGCCCAGCATGCATCTTGAAGGTTTTTAATATGATAAGGTTTTTGTATTCATCTTTATAATGATTTTACTGCTGTGTTCGGAGTTGAGCTGCTGTCTGTTTTAGGCAAACTGAAGTTGTTTTACTAAAGAACGGATGTACCCTTGATCAGATCAAGGTGGTTCTTTCTGGAGGACATACAGACTAGACTAAGCAGGTGAAGAAGATCCAGAGTCGTTCCAATCATACCTACCTGAGGATGTGCTCTAAAAGTGGAAACTATGTTTACCACTAGCCATGTTTTCATTAACATGACAATCTCTTGGTGTTAACGAGTGGAATGAAGTGAGTTGATGATCCATTTCTTTTGTCTCATAGCTATTTCAACAAACACAACATTAGGAGACACATCCTCCTCCTCTTAGAATAAAACTTAAGGTTTGAAAGCAGAGAAGTAGCGCGCTTGAGAAATAAAGAATCGAGGAAAAATATACTAGTCAACAAGAGTAGTATGTATTGAAAAAACAAGCAAAGCAAACATGAAAAGAAAGAAATAAAGGGGTTAGCTATATTAATTAGCAAATAAATGTGATATAAGGGAAGGTCATGTATATGACAGCGGTTGATGAAGTTAAATCGAACCCAAAAAAAGATTATAATCGGTTTGGAGAAACGCTCGTGGATTCCGCATCTCTCATCGGCGTATGTGTATGTTGAGGTGTGTTGAATCTTTCTCTGTGATCCCATTCTCTCATCATGGGTTTTGTGTTTTTATTCGCTTAAGATATTTTGTCGTCATCATCCGAGATTAGGGCCTGAAACGTGTTTGCCAAGTAGGGTTCGTTTGTTCATTGCCATTTCTATGGTAACCCCTTGTTCTATAAGCTTCTGTGTTGTTATGTGGCAGATACATAGGAGAATGGATGGGGAGAGCGTTGAATTGAGGAGAAACAGGAAGGAGCAAGAGAGAGAGAGGCGGCGTCTACGAGACCGAGAGAGGAGACAGTCTATGAGCCAAGATGAGAGGGAGAGGCATTTGGCCAGGCGCCGCAAGAACTACCAGCTTCGACGCCAGAGAGCTGAGGTTAGCCGCCTCGACTCTCAGATCCAACCAATCACTGCAGCAGTAGAAGCCTCTCCTCCTGATTCCGGAGCCAGCAGCGTCCCTTTTCTTGACTCTGACCACAGTGAGGCTCTCTCTCTCTCTCTCTCTCTTTAGTAATCATTGCAGATATCAAACAAAGCTAGTCGTAACTTGTGATCATCTTCTATGCCTTTCAGGTGCGGAGGAATTGAGTAAAGTGATGGGGACAATACGGCTGAGCCGAATCAAACATCTAGCGAGGACGCTGGGCAAGGCCAGTAGCGGTGCAGAAGTGAGCTTCAAAGCAGTAACAGACACAACTCCGAAAGGTAATATTCATGAGCTAGCTCATATTTTTAGACATGAATGTGGTTTGGCTTATTAAGTTGAGTGAATGAATGGACAGGTGCAATATTGTCAAGTGGGCTACGGCTAAGTCGGGTCAAACAAATGATGAGAGCAAAGGGTCTGCAAGAGTCTCATCCCCAAACACAAGGTAATTTGTATTTGTATGCATATATATAATTGGGTGATTACAGCTTCAGTCTCCACTCAAACACTTTACTCTTCTTCTTTGTGTCATCAGGACCCAAGCTTCCTCAGAGTTTACAACCCGAAGATCGATCGAGAGCCTCACTGGTTACTGTTTATAAAGAGTGAACTCTTACATTTTTGGATATACAGACCATTGTTTCTTTTTCCTCAGATACAAATGGAACGACATTTCTTCCTTCTTGTTTTCATCACAGTCCCTATCCGATATTTTATCAGTTTGTGTGTTTGAGATGTCTTCTATAGAGAGAAAAAAGTCAGAAAGAAAGGAGTATTTTTACAGCTTACTTCTCGTTCATTCATGTGTCAACTTTACAAAGCACCTACTTAGCTCTCATCACCGAACTACCATTTACACGAGTATTATTACAACACACATATATTGGAAGTGTACATATCATGAAGTAAACGGTCATGAAGTAAACGGTCCAACCAGACCACTTATCAATTAGCACGACTAAGACGATGTTCTGAACTCTGAAGAATCATCAGATGTCTTTCTAAGGAGTCATCAGATTATAAAAATTACATAGACATGTTTGTCAACGAAAATGACCCTCTTGGCCGAGGTGGAAATGTATGTATGTCTGTCTTTTAGAGTAGTATTAAGAATTTTATCTTGAGTGAAACTTGGAAAAGTGTTGTACTAAGAAGTAAGGGAGCAAAATTTTTTTGGTAATAAGTGAGGTAATCTGCATTGTCAGATGGAATGGATTTATCTTATGATTACCAAGAATAAGTTTGGGAATGAGACATGGTGTCCTTGGAAAGATCTTGTGCGGCTGTATGCTATGCTGATCATTTAATTATCTGCCATCCACACAGTCAAGTTGCTTTCATAGCTCAGTTGGTTAGAGCACCCGTTTAGTAAGCGGGAGGTCTTGAGTTCAACTCTCAATGAAAGCAATAGTAATATAATTTTTAGCTGGTCTATGTTTTCGTTCCAAGACTAAATGGCTAGCAATTGATCAAATAGTACAATTAGCGTCTATGTCGACATCAGAATAAAAGTATTTAACCTCCATCAACACTGAAGTCATCTCCTGGACCTTGTTGTATATCTTTCTAGACAGCTTGTGAGACTTATCATCCTTGATGAATCTATGAACTTCCCCCTGCAGTTCTATCTGGCTATACCCTGGATCTTTTATAACTCCTGCCTTCTCCATTCTCTTCCTAACCTTTGAGGCAGCATCCAGTAACCCACAACTCGTGTATCCGTTGGCCAACACCACGTAGTTCCCCCCATTTCTTGGTTCCAGCTCGAAATATCTCGTAGCTGCAAGTTGTAGCAGTTTCACATTCCCATGAGTCCTGCAGGCCCCAAGTAAAGAACCCCATACCGGAGCGTGCTCCTTCCATGGTGACTTCATAACAAACTCATACGCTTCTTGTAGCCTACCAGCACGCCCTAGCATGTCAACCACTGCTGCATAGTGTCGCCCCTCAGGCTCAAGCCCGTAATCTCTCTTGATAGACTCGAAAAGGTCCAGTCCTTGATCAACTAAACCTCCATGGCTACATGCAGTGAGAAGCACCAAAAAGGTAACAGAGTTTGGCCTAGAGCCTTGTTCCTTCATCTTATGAAAGCATTTTAAGACCTCATAAACTCGTCCATGGTAGCCATAGCCAGACATGAGTAAGGTCCAGGAAACCACGTTTGGGATGGACAATTGATTAAACACTTGGTGGGCATCAGAGAGACTGCTGCATTTGAAGTACATATCAACAAGGGCAGTATTGAGAATGACGTTGGAGTGGATAGGGTGCTTCAGCAAGACAGCGTGGGCTCTCATTCCGTGTTGCAGTGATGCTAACGCAGAACAGGCTCTAAAGACAGAGGCAAAAGTATACTGGTCGGGCTTGTTGTACAAGACCCTTTTGCACATAGGCAGAGAGCATAGAATTCCAGGGGATGAGATGATGCTTAGATTGCAAAGTAGAAAAGAGAATGCGAGCAGTGTGAAGGTCCCCAGATAAGGCGTAGAGTATCAAGAGCTTGACAGAGAGAAAGTGGGTAGGAGGAGAGCCAAGAAGAAGCATGTGGGCATGAATCCGTTTAGCTTTGGGAAATTCCTTCCTTTGTTTGCATTCCTGCAACAAGAGAGCGTAGGCATAAGAGACCAACAGCTTCTTTCAATCTCCCCGTAATGCACAGACCCTTCAATGTCTTGTCCAGCTGCTCTTTCTTTCTCAGATGCACGCGAGACAACTTGGAGATAGCCCAAGTGTGGGTCAACATTCCATCCGATCACAAATTCACAACATCCTCCAATTTTGATTTTAGGGTTCTAAGATTTGACGAGAATAATTACTAATAAATATATACTCGGTTTATAGTCGAACAAAACCGTCAAGATGGCCGAGTTGGTCTAAGGCGCCAGTTTCAGGTACTGGTCCGAAAGGGCGTGGGTTCAAATCCCACTCTTGACATTCTATTTTCGTTTTTCTTTTGGATTGGGCCTGAAACTTGAATTAGACAGACAAATCCGTTTTCTCATCATAAGCCTATGAAAAGATAGCTACATACAGTATTTGAATCATCCTCATCTATCTTCCCTTGGCTGATGAATTGGTCTTTTGAAGCTCACTCGCTGTCTCTTCTTTCGGGTCAGTAAACCAAGTTGTTTGTATATGATTGCTTCTTTAAATGTATTTACAGAATATTACATCTTGAGTTTCTTGTCCTAATTTAACAAGCTAACAGTATCAATCCTCTCGTCGTGGGTGAACATGTGTCTCATGGGTTTCACTTTCATAACCCCTTACATGGTTTCAAATTATGGATGTGGTTGGTATGAAGCAACTAATTTCTTTTTGTCTATGTAGTTGTGGATGTTGGCTCGAATGGCCCAGCTCGAGAACAAATTTAAGACTCTCATCATTGAAAGTTGAAACCGTTCCACCAGAATCTGTCAAGCGTAATCGTTTCTCTTTCTTTACTCGAATTGTTGTGCTTTGTGGGTTTCTTTGGCTATCCCTTTGTGTAGGTGACATTGTTTCTGCTTAACAGAAATGGTTTTCCATTGGATCTGCTTCTCTCTGTTATTCCCATTTGTTACTGTATTCATGGTATTTGAATTTGATCCAATTTTAATTTTTGCTTGAAAACGAGTTGATCACCATTGCATTGATATTGTCTGATTTAATGTTCTGACAGATGCTCTGCTCGTGTGTTAATGGTTTACAGGAATTATCAAGGTTAATCTAGATAGACCTGTGGCAAAAATGGCCTTTAATAAGGAAATTTTGAACAGCCCTCAGAACAATTTGAGCCCATACATCATGATAGTTTTGCTAGGATTGTGATGATTAGAAGTCTGGTACCAGGAGTTTTCTGTGCAGGTGCAGACCTGAAGGTTGTTTTGCCAGTGTCTTTGTCTTCTGAATTGTTCACGTGCCATGCTTCAAAATTCTCTCCTTTTTTTTTAGGCTTCATTGGATGTCAGGAACGTACAACCATGAGTCCATCTGATGATCACATGTATGTCAACTCGCTGCGCTACATGTTCTGGTTCATAGAGGTATGTTCTCATCTATCTTTGCCGGTTTGCTTAATTAGATTAGCTGCTACTACCTACTGTCTCCGTAAAAAGAAAAGATTGGCGGGTAAGCAATGACCAATACAGGTCAAGGGATATGCAGACCGTTTGCTCTCGGAAAAACAAACGTTTGTGAATTAAAATCTATTTTCATATAACCTATGAACAAAAAAATCTTTTCAAGAAAGTTATGTAGCCAAAAATAGCATAGACAACCACTAAACATCACCATTTTCCAGTGGTGCTTATCCTAAATATTACCCTTGACTTATTCCTTGTTTACTGGCCATGAAACCACTTGTTTTGCCATCAAGTTTTCACTGTTATTTTTTTCTAAATTTAGCATTTCACCATGCATGAGGTTATTCTCTATAAATACAATGTTGCGGATCCTTTAGACACCAACGTTCTTATCTTTTTTCTAAACCTTGCATTAACTGAAACACTAATAAGCCTCTCTATACAGGAAGATAGACACTTGTTTCAGCCAAAGGGATTTGGAAAATCATATTGAAAGAGTGCTTATTATCCCCAGGTAAGTTTTGTAATTTTGGTTGATGTTTGATGGTTTGGATTAGCAACATCAAATAATTAATAAAATGTCACATGTTTATCCAAATGGTAGTTAAAAAAAAGAGGTAATGCTTTGTGATCCGAAGTTATGGTAGAAAAAATAAAGAGGCAGTAAGAATTGAGATAATCCATTAGGAAAAAAACTATTGATTAGTTATACGGGTGTGAGGTCAAAAAGAAAATAGAATTTGTGGAAAATAGAGAGGGAGATAAGGATTAAGGAGAGAATCTCGGTCAAAAGGATTAGGTCATGAGGGGGTCCCACGTAATTAAGTACAACTAGGAGAATCTTATCCATTTTTAACTTGTACTATATACTTGTCATCTCTCACAGTAACATTTGTTGTTGTTTGGTATAACTAATCAATAGTTTTAGGGTGAGTGAGACTCTGTTGTTCGGTCAAAAGCACTATTTTTTAACACAAGTGTTTTAGGGTGAGTGTGAGACTCTGGTTTGTGATGTGATATCTGTGTATCCAAATGATGTTGACTTTGTGTGTATGATGTGGCAAAGTGCAAAAGGAAAGATAATCTCATGACGATTTCACTTTCCGTTTCTTATATTCTGTCTTATCTCTCCCTTGGCATTTATTTGGTTTGGTTGCAGGCACCGATTGAGAATCAATTGAGAGAAAGATGGTGGAAGGAGGATTAGCAAAAGCGGACAAGACAGAGTTCACAGAGTGTTGGAGGACGACATGGAAGACTCCTTACATTATGCGCCTTGCTCTCTCCGCCGGTATTGGTGGTCTTCTCTTCGGCTACGACACCGGTGTCATCTCCGGTGCTCTTCTCTTCATCAAAGAAGACTTCGAAGAGGTCGATAGGAAAACATGGCTCCAATCCACCATTGTCAGCATGGCTGTCGCTGGGGCCATTGTCGGAGCTGCCGTTGGCGGCTGGATCAACGATAGATTCGGCAGGAGGATGTCTATTCTCATCGCTGACGTCCTCTTCTTCGTCGGTGCCGTTGTCATGGCTTTTGCCCCTGCTCCATGGGTTATCATTGTCGGAAGAATCTTCGTTGGATTCGGCGTTGGTATGGCTTCCATGACCTCTCCGCTTTACATCTCCGAGGCCTCTCCGGCCAGAATCAGAGGAGCACTTGTCAGCACCAACGGTCTCCTCATCACCGGGGGACAGTTCATCTCCTACCTCATCAATCTCGCCTTCGTGCATGTAAGTCATATGTGAAATCAGACTTTTTCTTTTCAAATCCTTAATTGTGACTGTAATTGTTGTGATGAACAACAGACTCCGGGGACTTGGAGATGGATGTTGGGAGTTGCAGGGGTTCCGGCCATAGTTCAGTTTGTGCTGATGTTGTCTCTGCCAGAGTCTCCACGCTGGCTCTACAGGAAGGACAGAATCGCCGAATCACGAGCAATTCTTGAGAAAATTTACCCCGCGGACGAAGTTGAGGACGAGATGCAGGCCCTGAAAGAGTCGGTTGAAGTGGAGAAAGCGGACGAGGCCATCATAGGAGACAGCTTTGTCGCCAAAATCAAAGGAGCCTTTTCAAACCCTATCGTACGACGTGGACTTGCTGCTGGTATCACAGTGCAGGTGGCACAGCAGTTCGTAGGGATCAACACTGTCATGTACTACAGCCCCTCCATTGTGCAATTTGCAGGTTACGCCTCCAACTCAACGGCCATGGCCTTGTCTCTTATCACTTCCGGTCTCAATGCTGTGGGCTCTATCGTGAGCATGATGTTTGTGGATCGCTACGGTAGAAGGAAGCTGATGATCATATCTATGCTTGGCATCATTTCATGTCTTATCGTCTTATCCGTAGTGTTCTCACAGGCTGCCATTCACGCTCCCAAGATCGACGCAGTGGAATCCAGCACCTTTGCTCCAAATGCTACTTGTCCTGCATTTGTCCAGCACACAGTCGCTAACGCTCCTCCCTCAGGGTGGAACTGCATGAGGTGTCTGAAGTCAGAATGTGGGTTCTGCGCCAGCGGAGTTAGGCCCTACGCACCAGGAGCATGTGTGGTGTTGTCAGACGACATGAAAGCCAACTGCCACTCTAGAGGAAGAACATATTTCAAAGATGGTTGCCCAAGCAAGTTTGGATTCTTAGCCATTGTGTTTTTGGGACTATACATCATTGTGTACGCACCAGGTATGGGCACCGTCCCATGGATTGTCAACTCTGAGATCTATCCGCTCAGATATAGAGGTGTTGGTGGAGGAATAGCTGCGGTCGCAAATTGGGTATCCAACCTCATTGTCAGCGAGAGCTTCCTCTCCCTGACACACGCCCTCGGATCCTCAGGGACTTTCCTTCTCTTTGCCGGCTTCTCTGCGTTGGGGCTCTTCTTCATATGGTTGCTCGTGCCCGAGACAAAAGGCCTTCAGTTTGAGGAGGTGGAGAAGTTGCTCGAGGTTGGTTACAAGCCAAGCCTGTTGCGGCAAAGGAAGAAGTCCAAAGATGTTGATACGGAAGCTTAAGATGATGATGACCATGTCTCCCTTTCTCATTGTTAATAATGTTGCAGCCAAATCCGGCTTCTGGATTGTATGAAATCAGATGCAAATGATCAGAACCACTTAAAATCGTTAAATCTTTTTTTGTGTGTGTGTGTGGAAAGGCATGTGTCTATAGATTAGGCAGACAAGCTAGCTTGGGTTCAACTTAACAAGTGAATGATAAAAAATTTCGAAGCAGACATGAGTGTCGAAATCAGAAGGTGGGACAACAACTGTTTCAACGCTAACCATTTACTATTATAGGACAAGACACTAAAAGCGGTGCCAGATATGGTGACACAAATCATGTACCATCAATAATTGATCCAGGTCGAGAAGAAATATAAAAGAGTAAAAAAAGCTTAGTTATATAACGAGCAAGCATATTTTGCCGACGCTACAAAGCTTTTTGCCTTAAAAAACAGCATACTCCAATATCCACCCCTCACACCGGAAAGCCAAAAACCTGAATGCTAAGACTTTGTAGTAATCCAAATAGCACTCAATACATGAAAGATAGATCACTTTGTGCCCACTCTTAAGTTTTATGGGAATAATTTGATCTCTCTTTACAGTCTACACAAAGACGCTATACAAAACAAAAAAACCCACCAAACATTACACACTCAGTATATACAATACTAGACTGATGAAAAGTCCATCCATATGGAGAAGAGAGACCATTTCAAGGGCTTGATGAGCAACCTTCCTTCCTTGGCTCCCGAAGATACCCCAAAAGTCTTTCTGCCTGTGGAACACATAATAGTTAAGACAAACACTAGATGCAATAGTTGACAATACACTAATAAGTAGAAGCACAGAGATATCAAAAGTGGTTACCTTGCGCTTAGCTCTAACACTGACGGAGCCGCTCTGAGAGAGACCGACAAGCGGAGGAATGGCGCCTTCTCTGACAAGTAAGCCTCGGTTTCTGACGCTATCAGCACAAAGCTGCAACAGTGTCAAGACTGCAAACTCTTTCCCTTTAACCGATCCATCCTCAATGGCCTCTACAAGTGCCGCGATCCCACCTTCCTCCACGATGGCCTCTCTGCCTTCCTGGATCGCTGCCAAGCTGCTCAGAACCACCATGGCCTTCTCCGCCATTCCGGTCCCTTCCTCCGCGACAAGGTCCACCAAGGGCTTCACAGCTCCTGCGGTGACTGCTCTCTCCTTGTTCTGCTGAAGCGTACACAGCTTGTAGAGGGTGGTCAAGGCATCCTTCTTGCCCCTGCAAGATCCGTTGAGCAGAAGAGAAACGAGAGGCGGAATAGCACCACAAGCTCCGATGGAAGCTTTGTTCTCCTCCAGGAGCGCCAGACTGAGCAAGGCGCATGCTGCGTTCTGCTTGGAAGTCTCCGTGCCCGTTTTGAGAACCCACACCAGAGATTTGATAGCTCCTCCGGCAGCGATTACGGCTTTGTTCTGGTCGTGAAGAGAGAGATTCAAGAGAGCAGTGACGGCGTGCTCCTGGGTCCAGGGATCGTTGCAACGAAGAAGTGGAATGAGAGCTTGAATGGCTCCAGATTCCCCAATGAGCACACGATTATCGGCCCGATTCTTAGCGAGAAGGCGTAGCTTGGCAGCAGCGGATCGCTTAATGGCGAGGGAAGAGGAGCGAAGCCCGTCGATGCAGAGCCTGACCGTCGGCTGTAGATCTTCGGGAGAGATACACTCGATAATCTCGGTGGAGAAGTTTTCCCTTTCGAGAAACCCTAGACAAGGCTCCGGATCCTGAGCTTCGTCGTCTGCGGCGTTCCTCTCGGAATCCGGGGACGGAAGGCAGGCGAGACGCTGTAGCTCGCCGGAGATATCGCTACTGCAGGCGGAGAAATCACTCAAGGCCTGAGAAATGTCTAGAAAGGCTTCCTCCTTGAGGGAGGAAGCGCTGGAGAGGAGTGAATTGCTGTTGTTCAAAGCAAGCTCGCCGAGCCTCATGTCGATGACGGAATCGGAGAGGTACTCAGAGGCATAACCAGATTGATCTCCGCTCTGGTAGAAATTGGATCTTATGGTCCTCATGGAGCGGCCAGCTTGACGGTGGATCTTGGAGGACGGAGAGGAAGAACCACACAAGTCAGTGGTTAACGGAAAGCGAGAGTGAGGTAAAGCATCCTCCACCGAAACCATCTTCTTCTTCCTTGCAAATTATTTTCATTTCTTAGCTTTTAAAAGCTGTTTCAGTATATTTCTACACTCACGCGACTGTCACGAATGTTTTACACGTGTAAATGATCCAGAGGGCTAAGTGATGAAAATCGACGGCTCAGAAGGAGCAAGGGATTGGTTGCATGTCTGTCTCACAAGCCATGTGGCCGTGACTTTTAGGTGAGCCCAGAGGTGCAGGTCAAAAGGACAGAAAAGCCCTTGGAGTCCACAAAAGACACGTGCGTCCAGTTGGCTTTTTTCGTAATTCCGATGTGGTTTTGAACGGGCTCAAAGGAATAGACGTTTCTGACCGTCCGATCACAGATCCAACGGTTGATAAAAAGCTTTGAAATGAACAACTAAGCGGCACGTGTAAGAGCCTGTCCACACGTGTCCATCACCCTACACATAGATACCGACCAATGTTTTTCAATTTTCACCTTCTTGGTTTAATGGAGATTTACATGCTCTTCTACTAATGGAGATTTTAATAATTAAGTGTCCATCGTTTTTGTGTATTTTAGATTTCAATTAATCAAAATCTACTTATATGTGCATGCATCTATGTTTCAAGAATGTGTTACCCTTTGCAGCTTTATTATTCTTTCTAACCAATTGAGTAAGACATCAGCTTATATGATTATATTTTTAGTCAGAGAATAAGCAAGTGCACGTACGATTAATAATTAGTCGTCACATATTTAACAATTATTATATACTTGGTGATTTAATATTGTCTCTCCAACATTATTTATCCCGAAATTTAGTGTTGTAGAAGATTAGTTTCAATTGTTTCCGAGGCAAAAGTATCTCAATCCCATCATTATATTATATCTTTAAGGAGAAAAAAAAGAGATAATGTGATGCTTAATTATACAGCATGGTGAGGTGAGTTGTTCAACGCCTCCAACAAGAATCGAAAATGATTAAAAATAAGTGTGTTTGTAAAGATTGTGTTTGTCCACACTCTAACAATTGTTGATCCAGCCGTATTAATATCCTTGTTACGGTGATACTATTATTCTACGCAATATTTTAAAACAATTAATTTGTCGATTAATGAAACTCTAAGTAGACCATTTTTGTCTTTTTCTGTTAACTTGAAATTGTTTAATTTATGAATGTTTCCATCAACAAATATGTCATTTTTTGCATAGTTGGGTTGGGTGTATGTATGTACATCATTTGCGCGTATAAGTTATATTTAAATTAATAGTATTGTATTTTAATTTCATCCATATTAAATGTTAAAGTAGACTAGTTCAATCAGGTTTGCAACAGATTGTATAATATTTGCAGAGTTAATTTTAATGAAGGCTTAATTCAGTTATTAATCAATAATAGGCTTGTTGTATTGTAGTAAGTAATAAAACCATCAAATTAGATGGACGGTCCTCAAACAACGCGTAAGTCACTTGGTCCGAACCGTGTTGCTCACTTCCTCCGGACAAAACAAAGCTTCGATTTCACAAAAGCATAAAGCTTTCATAATTACTGTACTACTACTTTGCCCTTTCTCACTAATTTATTTGCCTCAGAAACATCTTTTGATGCTCTTTGCTAAATAAAAGGGACACCTGGGTGGCCATCATTATCCATGCTCCAACTTTAATTATGTTATTTATAGCATCAGCCCCTAATTGTTATCAGGCGGGCCATTCCAAGTATTCCCTCACGATAACAAGAGATTCTAAAAATGTCATCTTCTTTAATTCTTTAACTTTGGATAATGTTTTAGGTTTGTACGTAACCATGGCCAAGAAGCAACTAAAAACGACATCTCAACTTGTTGTTAGAACATTTAATAATATGTCGTCATACTTTTACATTCCAAGTTTTTTTTTTTTTTTTTTGGGTTAAGAAAAAGTTTAATTAATTATTGATGTTAAAAAAAAAAAGAGTTTAATTATTAATTTATCAAGTCAACTCTTTAGTGGTCATCTTTCTGATTACACACACGCGTGTAAATGATGCTATTTGACCATTTCATTGCCTTAGAATTCTATATTATTACTCAGCTTTGATAACTTTTCTCGTCACTAATATCCCACTAATGAAGAATGAAAATATTTCAAGTAATATGGCGCCACACAGAAGGTCATCACTCATCATTACCACTAATGACGATACAAAAGAGTAAACATGCCGCCAAACTCAATTTGAAAGCATACATGATAAATACACGCGTGTCTTAGCCTCATCAAAAATGAAAAATGTGCCGATTAAGGAATGCTATTAATGATTATTATCTACTCAGATGTTTGGTTCACAAGTGCTTTCCATCGCAAAATGAAAATGTTATCGTTTTCACTTTTTACCATCTAAGATATATTGAAGTTGAAATTCCCACGTGTGTCCTACTCCATATAACATTATTATATTTTGGATAATGAGATAGTGGATTATGGAATTTTTAATAAGCACTCTGATTAAGATATTTTCTTTTGAATAAAAAGGAAGTAGAGATGAAAGAGCAGTGTATGATTCTAATTAATTCAATAAATTATTACAATGAAGGCTCCACCCACTCTTCTTTTTTCCATCATCAGCATTTCATTTCACATAATAATAACTAAATAACTCTTATGTTTTCGTTTATCATTCAATCCCCACACTCTAACCAGTACACAATGTTATTTTTATAATTTTTCAGAAAAATTATAACACTATAAACACCCGGACGAGCTAGCTCAACTGGCAGCACCCCAGGCATGTGTCTGAAAGGTCACCGGTTCGAGTATCGGACGGGGAGGAGGGCCGGTCCAACCATATACGGTGACCGAAGCGAAACCAAAACATATGTTCCTTTATGTTAATTTTAACTTATAGGTAGTAGCAAGTAATCTATATATAAAGAAGGTATCAACTACTCAAAGTTTTTTCGAATAGAATTATGACCCTGATTAAGAGATTTCTTTGAAAACACCCTACAAGAATCATGAACAAGCTTATAAATTTAATTCCTATAAAAAAAATTGACTTGGGGGCCCTAAGCGATTGCTTATCCTGCCTACCCTCAAGTCCGGCCCCGGAGGAGTATCCAGGGCCGTAAAAGGTACAGATAAATGCTGGCTCCGGGCCTTGGGGGTGGAAGTTTATAATATTTTTATATCAAAAAAAATAAAAACACAATGAATTTAGATAATAAACCAAAGAACCTCTTCAAATAAACACAAATATTAATTATTGCTCTAAAGACTTTTTGTGTATATAAAAGTTAAATGTTGACAACTAAAATAATCAAAACATATAACATTGAAATTATATAAGATAGTTTAATCTGAAACATAACTGTAATTTAAAAAAAAAAAATGAAATAGTTCTTATCACTTTCCCCCCCAAAAAAAAAAAAAAAGTTTTTATGACTTTAATTTGAATATCAACACAATAGTCATAAGACTCATAACTCATCATATGATTTTGGGCTACGGTTTAGGCCCCTCAAATCAAAATAATTATTTGTGGCTCAATTAAATCAAAAGCCCACACCCATGAGTCTGAACAGTCAACTACTAATAAGTTCACGCGCACCACTCGCGCGTATGGCGCGTGTATAAGAAAAACGTGGACTATAACCCACCAAAAACACTGCTTTTCCTGAGAAACCATTTTCCCAAAGTGTGGAGCGCGTGATAGAAAGAAGTTTACAATTATTTAAGAACTGTTTATTAATAAACATATATTTGTATACATTATTTAAAAATTTCAAAATCAGAAAATAAACTTACTTTTGTATATCAAATTTATGAATTCAACCTAATAGCTGTACTTATCATAGTTTTTAAACAATACTACCAAATTTTTACAAATATTAAAGAATAATATTCATGTAGACTTATTTATTACTAGATTCTGACGAGTATTTCAAGCGTATTAATAATTAAAATATAAGACTTGTAATACTGTAAATATTTCAGATTTTGAAATTAACTATTCTTCTAGATAGGACATATGTAGTTTAATTACCAATTACCATCCGCACAAATATTTAAATTTTATTTTTATATCGTATTGTATATAGATGTTAACGCATTTCACATCTTTAAAGATTATACAAAAAGTTCAAAAAAATTATTAAATTTGTGTTTTCATAGACACAAAAATTGAGTAGTACTACAAAATTGCAACATGTTATCAATGCCTAAATATTTTGGATATTTTATAGATCGTATAAGAAATGCAAAAAATAAACATAAATTTGTGGGTTAGCACACACGAAAGTTCAGTATTTTTCTAAAATTTATAAATGAAATCAATGCTTAAATATTCAGGAAACCTTTATAAAGATCATATAAAAAATGCTAAAAATTCTTAATTGTATGGGTAACTACACACGAAAATTGAATATATATATATATATATATATATATATATATATATTTTTTTTTTTTAAAATTACCAAATGATATCAATACATAAATATTTTGAACAATTCCAGAGAACATCTTCGTGCATATTAACCCACAAATCTAAAAAGGTTTTACAATTCTTTTGTATGATCTCTCAAATTGTCCAAAATATTTATGTTTTGATATCAACTTTCGTATGTATTAATCCACAATTTAAGGAATTTTGACTTTTTTTACATGATATCTAAAGGTATTGAAATTATTTATGCATCAAAATCATTTTGTAATTTTTTTTAAAAATCGAACTTACGAATTTAAGTATTTTTTTCATTTTTTAATGATTTTTAACGGTGTGAGAAATATATAGGATTTGATATAATTTTTTGAATTTAAGAAAAATCAACTTTCATCGACCCACGAATTTAAGAGCTTAAGCATTTCTTTTACAATCTGAGCAGGTGCCGCTTTTATCCATGTGCATCCAATTAGAGGTCTAAATAAATACTAATAGATCTCTTCGAGCATATCTCTTATTTATTTTTATTTAAATGACAAAACAACAATAACAATACAATATACCACAATAATGCCTAGACATAATAATCTGAGAGTTCTAAAGGGTCTTGAATGACAAAAGGCTTCTGAATTTTTCCCATGGCTTTTCAACCACGACAGCTTCATATTTCTTGGTTGCACCACCATTCTTCGCCGACATGATCAGATCGTACTTTGTTCCTGCGACCACTTGTGTCTTCCCCTCGATGACCTTCTCGTAGACTAGATCCACCTTAGACTGCTTCTTATGCTCTAAAAATGCAAACTTAGCGATTTCGACTATTCTTGGATCTGATACATCCTTGATCGGTGTCCACCCACCCGAAGGAGCCCTTCCTGAGACGACGGCCAAAAATGGGAGGAGGATCAGAGAGACACAAATCAACTGCTTCATCATTTTTTTCTTCTTGTATTTGGTCTTATTGTTTCTTTAGGTTTTGAGTTTTTTATAGGCAAATAAATAGACTTTGTAGATTTTGGATTTGCTTTGGGAAGTGGGCAAATGAGTACAGATAAAACATCTCTTAATGAATGATGAATTACCATTAGATTTTTTTCTTTTGAAAATGACTTTCTCTTTAAAACTAAAGTAAGCAACATTAATTAACAACCCACTCAAATTTTACCACTTGTCAAACTGAATCTATGACAAAATCTATCATAGATCCTCCATTTGTAATTAATAATAAACGCATTAGAGAAAATTGTAAATATGTTTTTTGAACACTAAATCATTTATGATTTATAAAAATAATAAAATAAAAAGTACTATATGATAACAATGTATAAATAATTTTGACACATTTAGTGATCTTTACAATTGTGGGTAAATACCCAAGAAAAATGAGTATTTTTCCATAGTTATCAAATGATACAATTTTGTAGATATTCGTGATACCGCTAGAGATCATACAAAAAAGTGTAATTTTTGAAAAAATTTGTGGATTAATACACAAGTTGAGTAGTTTTTCCAAAAGTACAAGATATGATATCAATTCATAAATATTCGAAACACCGTTAGAAATCATACAAAAAATTATCAAAATCGTGGGTTAATATACACACCAAAGTTGAGTATTTTTTCCCAAATTATAAAATGATATCAATACCTAAATATATTGGACAACTTGAGAGATGATCAAAATACTTGTAAAAATATCGTGGATTAATACACACGAAAGTTGAATATTTTTGCAAAAATACGAATTGATATCAATATCTACGTAATTTGGACACATTTGAAGATTATTTAAAAACTTACAAAAAATTCTCAAAATCGAAAGTTAAGTATTTTTACAATTACAAATTGATATCAATATCTTTGTAATTTGGACCCCTTTGGAGATTATTGAAAAAACTTTTAAAAATTCTCAAAATCGTGGGTTAATACACATGAAAGCTGTGATTATAATCAAAATTAAAAATTATATTAATGCATAAATAGATTGAACATCTTTAGAGATCATTCAATAATGATATTCTTAAAATCGTGGGTTAATAATACACTCAATTTTCAAAAAATTTACCAAATGATAGTAATTTATAAATATTCATGATAGTGTTAAAGATCATACAAAAAAATGTAAAAACTTTTAATTCGTGGGTTATACACACAAAAATTGAAGTTTTTCTATAATTATAATTGTCAAATGATATCGATGCAAAAAATAATTTGGACACTGTTAAAGAATAAAAGTAAAAAATTGTCATATAGTTTTGAAAGCCACGTTCGGGACCTTTAGTCTAGTGATTTGTGTTAGTGCCGTCCATGTGACACGGGCTGAATTCGAGCTTAAGTTAATGCATATTATTATTGTTGAAAAAAAAAAAAAAGTTTGAAAGTCGCATAATTACCCCATATTTTGTAAATTACGTAATTTTCACTTTCAGTTTGGTTAGTTACATAATTTTCCCAGCAGCACTTGTTAACAATTTCCCAACATCGTTGTCATTTTCGAACTTTTCCCTGCATTTTCTGTTAATTACGTAATTGATCTTCTATTTTTATGAATTAAATAAAGTTCCTAGACCTCTTCCTATTATCTCCCTGTTAGTGAAATAAACTAAAAATTAGGAAAAGAGATAATAAGTATGCAATGTTGGTCCAATGGGGTTCGAAGAAGGACGGCAAACAATATCCAAAGAGCACTTCCTCTTCTTTTTTTTTTTTGGTCAACAACGATTTGTATTCATTCATTCAGTCCCGACGCAGTGATACAAAGATGAAACGAAATACAATAACATAAGTGAAAAGTAGATAGATACGGTTGTTAAGACACTTAACGCCCGGGAAGATCTTCGAAGAGACTTCACATTGCTCGATTGCTAGAAGCCATGGAGCGAGAATTGGAGCTATTGCCTTCTTGGCGTAGCTTGTGACATTAATGATGTAGTTGATGATCAGAGATTTTGTGTTCCATCGCAAGCCAGACCCCAGTAAGTTGGGAATCGGTGCGATGGAGTTTGCCGGATTGGTGATGTCGACGGCGAGGTGCTATGTGAAGATGCGCCGGAAATACAAGACCCCAGTTTCTCCTTCACCTGAAACCGGAGT
>OVAF01001136.1:0-25544 GCA_900406245.1 Odontarrhena argentea | reverse complement strand
TATATATATATATATATATATATATATATATATATATATATATATATATATATTAATGGTGATACGGAAATGTTTAGGCATCTCAATGTATAGCCCTTTGAAGTACTTTGGATTGGCTGGACCGGGGAAACATGTTGGGATCGTGGGGCTAGGCGGTCTTGGACACCTTGGAGTGAAATTTGCTAAGGCTTTTGGGGCTAAGGTCACGGTTGTTAGTTCAACCGCGACAAAATCTAAAGATGCTCTTGAAAATCTTGGAGCTGATGGGTTCTTAGTTAGCACTAATGAAGACCAAATGAAGGTAAAACGGAAACTATATAGCATTTTCAATGTTAATAAAATTCAATTTGAAACTTTAGAGTTTGTAATTTTTTTTTTATTGAATTTTAATTTGTGACTTAAACTATGCATGGTAGGGCGAAATGGGAGCCATGGATGGCATAATTGATACTGTTTCTGCATCACATTCGATTTTACCATTAATTGGACTACTCAAATCCAATGGTAAACTTGTTCTACTCGGTGCAACGGACAAACCATTTGAAATACCTGCATTTTCCTTAATCTTTGGTATGCATATATAACTCTTAAGTATAGAACTTACCTTAGTTAATTTATTTAATTTTTTCGCATTTAGAATATTGGATATGATCAAACCGTGATGTTATAGGACGAAAATCAATAGCGGGAAGTGGAATCGGAGGGATAAAAGAAACACAAGAGATGATTGATTTTGCAGCTAAGCATGGCATACAAGCAGACATTGAGGTCATATCTATGGACTATGTGAATACCGCCATGGATAGACTTGCAAAAGGCGATGTAAGATATCGTTTTGTCATCGACATTGCAAACACATTGGCTGCTACTCGATCTTAAACTTGATGTTTTATGTGTATCCACATTATATCATTAGACCGTATTTCTAAATCCAATGGTCTTAAATGGAGAATATATATACATTGTTATGATCAAATGAAAATCATTCGAGTGACTATGATGTTTACTTACCTAAAGGGATGACATTATTTTCAAAAGCTAGGAATTTATGTCCAAATTTAGACTTCTTGGAGGATTGCTAAGTCTATGTCTATGATGATATGATATTTACAAATATCGAAACATATGTCAATTGTTATTGTAAGGTGATTTAAAATCGAAGTATATTAATAAATGAAATGCCATGAGAAAATGGAATTTCTCAATTTCAATATTCTAATTATGAGGGATTTTGAAGTCTATGTAAAAGAATCCAAGGTTTCATAAATGTTCATCCTCATAACAAATAAATACAAAACCTTAAATCAAAAGGTATTCACGTCAATTGTTAAAAACAAAACAAAAATACAATAAACATTTTATTTACAACAAATATTTTTTATATTTTTGGAATTGTATCAACCAAAGGTAAGGGCAGCACGTTTTCAATATCAATATGTTCGGTAGACTTAACTAATTTTGGAACAAAGAAACATTTTACACGACATGTATTTATATGGACCACTTCATGTAGTTAGCTAACTTAATAATTGAAGTAGTAGCCTTTGTATTAATCTTCTCTTCTACTTATTGTTCGCTCATTTTTATTTCACTTCTTGTTCAGTTAAAATTTATACGAACAATATGAAAGATGATATAGGCAAATAAAAAAAAAAAGCATTTTTCAAAACCCGTAGCCTAATCATTTTGTGTTATGTCGTTACTATGTCACTGACTATGCTTGAATCCAATTTATTGCATATTTATTAAATTATCTACAAAAAAAATATATGAGAAATTGTGGATTTTTCGGTCTACAATCGGTTTAAGCTAGAAACTAAAACAAAGTAAAATTAGTCTTACAAAAAAAAAAAAAAGTAAGATTAGTCCTCTCGTGTGTCTCGAACTCATGACATGGTAATGCTTGTATGCAAAGAGCTCAACAAAGTCACCAGTAGAGTTATCTGAGTCACTGACCCTATTATAAACACCCCCGGCCCATACACTGACTTGTCAGAAACTCAGAGTGACATGGAGACTGGGGCCTGCATTAAAAATTCTTATGTGGTTGAACAAGTCTCCCATGTGTATGAACTTTTAAAAATTTGGCTGTGAAAATGATCCCTCCTAAACACTATATTAGTATATTTGTCCATATCTTACCAATTTTTCATGAAGCATCGTACTAGTAACGTGGTTTAATGAGTTAGGTATAGGCTTTAACTCACAATCTTTGTTTTAATGAGTTAGTCAAAGCCAAGAGATCGGTGGTTCGAATGGTTCTAGGGACGGAACTATGTATGCTTTGATCCCGAATCTGATGGGATGTACAGACTTCGGCCCAAAACTNTTTTAAAAAAAAAAAAAAAAAAAAAAAATTGTCACATACTATAGCTAGTGATCTTTAAAGATTCTTGAGTTTTCTCAAGTATGCTATTAATATATACAAATATATGTTATACAAAAATATTAATTAATAACGCCAAATATATGTTAACGTAGACGTAGTGAATACGGTACCACACTGATATGACCTACACAGTCACGTTTGTGGACGTAGTAAAAAATGGTCCATATTAGGTACTAATGAGTTATGGTCCTTACGTACTCCTTATTCGCATTGGTTCAATAATAATCTTCTCCTATATTAAGCCAGTGACTCTCCTCATCATCGCTACACTTCTCAATTATTAGTATCTACTCAAAGTAAGCTCTCTTATTGTGTTTCCATATAATGGGAAAGGTTCTTGAGAAGGAAGCATTCGGATTGGCCGCGAAAGATGAATCTGGAGTTCTCTTGCCTTTTAGTTTCTCAAGAAGGTTCCAAATTTCTTTTTAATTGATTGATCACTATCGATTTTATTTGTCGTATGATTCTATAGGTTTTGGTGAAATTAATGTATAGGGAGACAGGTGAGAAAGATGTGAGGTTCAAAGTGTTGTTCTGTGGAATTTGTCACACTGATTTGTCTATGGCCAAAAATCTTTGGGGGATTACTAGTTATCCTCACGTCCCAGGGTAAGTACAACATTTCCATACTCAAAAATTATAAATCAATTTTGTTAANTTTTTTAAAAAAAAAAAAAAAAAAAAAAAAAAAAAAAAAAAAAAAAAAAAAAAAAAAATCGTTAAAAAGATATTTTTATCAATTATACATCAGATTTTATTGAAGGTAAAAAAAACTAGTAAGTTAACAAAGTAGAGATAATAAGTTGTAAGAAAATTTGGATGAGATCATGAGTATTTTTTTGTATAACTTTCCGGATCCGACATGTTCATTAGTCATAGTGAATTATGATTAGCCTCCATTTTATTATGAACAATTGTGTCTAGTAAGAGGGCCGGCCCGTGAATAGAAAATGAAACTTTGGTTTATGACCAATATTTTTACTAAGGCATTTAGGCCTTTTTAAAAAAAAAAAAAAAAAAAAATATTAGATCTAAAAGGAATTAGAAAAATTATGGATAAAATTTAGAATCTAAATTAAAAAAAATATTGGATGATAAACAACACATTCATCTTCTTCATGTTATTTTGCCACAACCACTTAGTTCACCATAATCTTAAATATAATTTAGTATGCATTATTTGCAATCAATAATCACATTTTTTAAAAAAATTGTTATTTAAATTCTATAAGGAATTTAGAGTTGATATTTGACTTAAAACAAAACTTCTAAGTTATATTTTGCATATATATCATAGTTTAAAATAAAATTATAACGTTTAAATCCTTATTATTTAACACCACTTATGGTCTTTGAAACTCTGGGAACGACTATGTCTAGTAATATTACTGGGTAAAATTTTCGAACCAAACTGAACCAACACAATTGTTGTCTTCTAACATGTACAAGTACAAGTACAACCCTCCAACTAAAAACATTAAATTGGTTTTAAGAAAGTTTTGAATATATAGGGCCCATCATTTATTTCTAGTAATATTACTGGGTAAAATTTCCGAACCAAACTGAACCAACACAATTGTTGTCTTCTAACATGTACAAGTTGTCTTCTAACATGTACAAGTACAAGTACAACCCTCCAACTAAAAACATTAAATTGGTTTTAAGAAAGTTTTGAATATATAAGGCCCATAATTTTCTAAAATTTATTTTGAATATATAGGGCCCATAGTATTTTTAAAAAATTATAGCATCTAATTTATACTTAAAAAAAAAAAAAGTTAAACATGGCATGCAAATAGTTTGAGATGACCCATTAAATTGTTTTCAAGGCATGAGATTGTGGGCATGGTGACAGAAGTTGGAGCCAAAGTGACTAAGTTCAAAGCTGGAGACAAAGTGGGAGTTGGTTATATGCTCGGCTCGTGCCGGTCATGTGACAGCTGCAACGATGACGAAGAAAATTATTGTCCAAAAATGATCCTAACCGCCGGAGCCAAGTACTATGATGACACCATGACCCATGGTGGTTACTCGGACCACATGATTTGTGAAGAGGATTATATGATCCGTATGCCAGAAAATCTTCCCTTGGACGCTGCTGCGCCGCTACTATGCGCTGGGGTCACGGTCTATTCCCCAATGAAGTATTACGGGCTAGACAAACCCGGTATGCACATTGGTGTGGTGGGACTAGGTGGTTTGGGTCATATAGCGGTTAAATTTGGTAAGGCTATGGGTACTAAAGTTACGGTTATTAGTCACTCGGAGAGTAAAAAAGACGAGGCGATTACTCGGCTTGGTGCGGATGCATTCTTGGTGAGCCGTGACCCCGAACAAATGAAGGATGCAATGGAGAGTTTGGATGGTATAATAGATACCGTATCCGCGACTCATCCGCTTGTTCCGCTGCTTAGTTTGCTTAAATACAAGGGAATACTTGTTATGGTTGGTGCACCAGAGAAACCACTCGAGCTTTCTGTCATGCCTCTCATCTTTGGTAAGAACTCATGTTTTCATTCACCGTTATCGATCTTATATGATAATCTACTATTAAATTCAAAAATATTACATTTTTTATGGATTTCCAGCTCAAAATCAACCCACTCGGAATTGGTTGGTGTGCTTTATATATTACTTTGGTTTTATTAATATCTTTTATATGAGACTCCCAATACGATATAATGACCCTTAATGTTATGTCGCAATGTAGCTAGCAACATAAATGTCCATTGCTAATTTTCTTTTTCTTTTTTGCCAACTCCATTGCTAAAAAAATTTTCATACACAAATTTAACTACTCCCTCCGTTCCACAAAGATGATTTTTCTAGGAAAAAATTACGTTCCATAAAGATGGATTTTCTCACGTTCCAATGCATAATTGGTAATTCCAAGACGTAATAATTGCGTTTTAAGCAATACTATTGGTTTAGATTTATTGAAAAATGTGAAATACCGAAAAAATGTGTAATATTAATTGTTTTCTTAATATGTGTGAAATCCCTCGGAAAATTATCTTTATGGAACGGAGGGAGTACATTTTAATGATTTAGTTGATTAACATTGATAATATGTTTTTTTGTGTATTTATAGGGAGGAAGATGGTTGTGGGAAGTATGATAGGAGGGATAAAGGAGACTCAAGAGATGGTGGATATGGCCGGAAAACACAACATCACCGCGGATATTGAGCTTATCTCCATGGATTATGTCAACACCGCCATGGAACGGCTTGAGATGGCTGACGTTAGGTACCGATTTGTGATTGATGTTGCCAATACATTGAATCCTACTCCTTGATGATTAAAAAGCTCAATGAATTGAATTTCTCCAAAGTTTTTTTTTTTCTTGTTTGGCTTGTAATAAAATTGGTGTGGTTTGGTGGAAGACTTTGTCTACTATTTTTAGCTATATGTTAAGATTTTGGAGAAGCATGATTATAAATTTCAATTCGAATTTCCAAGATATTTATTTGAGTGCATGTATCTTGCAAACTGAGTCCATGATGCAGATGTTATATTAGTGTAAACACATTTAAATTATGAGTAGGTTGCATGAACGAAACTGTTTTAAGAGCAAAGCAATTGGATTACAAACATATATATATACATCAACTTTTTCGATTTAGACCACAAGGACCGACATAGAAATCAAATCATACGGAGAATGATACATATAATTACAAACTACAGGCGATTCATTTTTCATTTTATTATTTGACAGATTATAATTGAAATATCATGAAAATAGTACAAAAATGGGTAAAACAAGAGCCAGAAAATGAAAATTTCCTCGGAATCAAACGCCTAAAAAAGGACATAGGAAAAAGAGCTTTATTTTTATTTTATTAATCACATATGTTTTATTTGTGTTGATTTAATTTATGCTAATAATATGGGAAAATTAGGACCCCGAAAAAAATCATTTATGAAAGAAAGCATTATATTCATAAAAGAAAGCATTATATTCATATATGATGGAAAAAAACTATTATTTAATGATATTCATAAAACTATTATTTATAAAAGAAAGCATTATATTCATATATGATGGAAAAAACTATTATTTAATGATATTCATATAACGTTTTTTAAGGTATTTTGATATCGCAATGGTCCTTATTACAACTTGTTGTCAGTGTTATGTGACAACCTTAAATATGTGGTTATGTGGGGACTGATGAGAACAATAATAATAGACTATGTGGTTTAACTAGGTCCACAATTTTGTTCGGATTTTATTTGTCCTACGAGAATTATATATTTCATCTTTAATTTTCACAATAAATACAGTTTTGACACTTTTCACACAAATTAATTTCTTATAACCTGTAAAAAACCCAAAATTTTTGTAACAATGAAAACATTTAAAATAGCAAAAAAGACTAACTATGGAGATTCTCTGACCCAAAAAAATTATAGAAACATTGTGGAGATTCTAGATGGGATCAAATGAAAAAAAAAAAGGGACAAAAAGAACTAATAGTTGTATTTTTTGAAAGAAAAAGAAAATGAAACTGTGTCCACATTTGGTTTCCTTTTTCTCTCAACAAAGTAGAAACACATTTTGCTTTCTTAATGACCTTTTTTTTCTTTTAACATCAATTCAACAATATGCATTATGTCGATTTCAAATTGAGACGATGATGCAATGACGGCACTAATATAAACCGGTAGACTACAAATCATGGTCTTTTCAATTAACTTTTTATATATATCTTTTTAAGATTTTTTTCATATATAAAAAGTAGAAAATATTTTATTATGTTTTTTTGAATCATAGTAATCCATGTATTCCTTTTTATTCATATATTTTTTCTATACTTAAATATATACGCATGTCATAATATATTACGTCACATCTAATATACAACTTAGAAGACGTTTCCGACTATTAATTAATAGTATAAAACCTAACACAAATTTCATCAATAAAATTTCTTAAGTGCTAAAACAAAATTGACAATAAATCTTTTTTTTTAATAAAAGTCAAAAAAGCAAGAAACTATACAAAGGAAGAAAAGACCGGATCGATGTGGTACACTCGTGAACGTACGTGAATGGTCTTAATTTCCGATCCGTTCACATCGGTTCCACAATCTCTTCCTATATAATAGTACTTGTCTCTCCTCCTCATAATCTCAAACTTAAAACTATTTGTTAGTCACATACATCCAAAAATAAATCATACAACACATACTTGTAGTTACATTTCTCTTACTGATCTTTTTGTTGTTTGATCGATTATGGGAAAAGTTCTTGAGAAGGAAGCGTTTGGATTAGCCGCGAAAGATAATTCGGGGGTTCTTTCGCCTTTCAGCTTTGCTAGAAGGTTTTTTAACGAATTAATCTTAGTCGATTTTATAATATGATCTTCTATATATATAGTTTTGATTCACTTAAGTTTTGTTTAATTGAATGAATATGTAGGGAAACGGGAGAGAAAGATGTGAGATTTAAAGTGTTGTTCTGTGGAATTTGTCATAGTGATTTGCATATGGTCAAGAACGATTGGGGCATGAGTACTTATCCTCTCGTCCCCGGGTAAGAAAAAATATTGTTTTCAATATAATAATAAGATCAATCATGTATTAATTTTTTTTTTTTATCTAGAATGAATCTTAAATCTAGCAACCCCTACTGATTTTCTTTCTGTTGTTAGATTAATATCATGAGTACTATACTTTTGTGTGCTTATCAGATAATAACATATCCTGGTTTTTATAAATTATATGTTTTATATATTGGAAATATATCGAAAATCCGAAAATTATGAATATCAAATTTTTGTACTATTGTACTTGATGAAAAGTAAATATCTTAATACTTGATATTTTTTTTCTTCTTTAAAATATCAATGACCTTGTAGCTTAGGCGATTATGCTAGTGTCGTCACTCAATCAAATTAAAATATAAATTTTGGATAGTCTCCGAATCATCGGCTTAAATACACGTTACTTAACCTTTGTTATAACAAGAAAATGAATATTTCTAGACTTTTAAGAAAACCGATTTTATAGCGTGATATTTGGTTGATCAATCAAAAAACCAAGAAAAATAATCCATCTTATTGACACTAGTTGACCATTCTCTGTTTTTCCTCTGTATTGCATCTGTAACCTTTGGACTCTCTGTTTTATTAATAAAAGCTTCAGTGTTACAAAAAAAAAAAAAAAAAGGTCCGGTTTGATTATTTTGAATAATTCCAAAGACGATATTTTAATAATTCCAAAGATGATATTAATCTATTTTATTTTTAGGCATGAGATTGTGGGAGTGGTGACAGAAGTAGGAGCCAAAGTGACTAAATATAAATCCGGAGACAAAGTTGGAGTAGGGTGCTTGGTCGGCTCGTGTAGGTCATGTGATAGTTGCAATGAAGGTCTTGAGAACTATTGTCCGAAACAGATCCAAACGTATGGATTCAATTACTATGACAACACCATGACCTACGGTGGTTATTCCGACCACATGGTTTGTGATGAGGATTTCATCATCCGTATTCCCGAAAATCTCCCCATGGATGCTACCGCGCCTCTACTATGCGCGGGGATCACGGTCTATTCCCCGTTGAAGGCTCACGGGCTCGACAAGCCCGGTATGCACATTGGTGTGGTGGGACTAGGTGGGTTAGGTCATGTAGGAGTGAAATTTGGTAAAGCTATGGGTATGAAGGTTACGGTTATTAGTACTTCAGAGAGTAAGAGAGACGAAGCGATTAATCGGCTTGGTGCGGATGCTTTCTTGGTGAGCCGTGATCCGAAGCAGTTGAAGGATGCAATGGGGACTATGGATGGTATAATTGATACCGTATCTGCCACCCATCCGCTTATGCCGTTGCTTGGTTTGTTGAAGCATAAGGGGAAACTTATTATGCTTGGTGCACCTAATAAGCCACTCGAGCTCCCGGTCTTTCCTCTAATCTCCGGTAAGTCTATTTTTTCTATGATCTTTAACCGAGGTCTCATCTAACAATATTTACAAACGGAGACTATTTAGCCTACAATTTGTCTCTTTTTAGCCAAAATTAGGAACTAATAAATGTGGTTAGTAACAAATCCATACCTATATATATATTTGTGCTAAATTTGTAGAGTTAATTAGTCAATTAATCGCGAAAATGACATTCTAAATAAGTATTTATTTTTATGTGGTGGTTGTATTGTGTATGTATAGAGAGGAAGATGGTAACGGGAAGTATGATAGGAGGGATAAAGGAGACTCAAGAGATGATAGATTTGGCTGCTAAACACAACATTAAGGCCGATATTGAGCTTATCTCTGCGGATTATGTCAACACTGCCATGGAACGGCTTGAGAAGGCAGATGTTAGATACCGTTTCGTGATTGATGTTGCCAATACTCTTAAGCCTTCTCTTTAACTAGAGAAATCTTAAATTTCTCCAATGCAATTTCTCTTCTTTTTTTCTTCTTTTGTTGAACTTTAAGAAAATATATTCTCCTTTCTCTTGTTTAATTTGTTATATGCAGTTTGTGTTGTGTCTTGAGGAGGTTAACTTATATAACTATGCGCTTTCTCTTGTTTGATTTGCTGTATTCAGTTTGTGTTGTGTCTTGAGGAGGTTATATGACTAAATGTATTATGCTTTGAGCTTGAATATTATTCTTTCGAAAATTAAATTGACTATCTTTAATAAAAAAAAAAATTATCATCATTTTGATAAAATAGTAAAACTAACAAAATCTTGATCTTTCAAAATTATATGTTTTGTGAAAATGTGTAAAATTGTTAATTAAAAATTTATAAACCATTCAACCTGAACTTTATTAATCATATGATGCCAGAAAAGTGTGACAATAAATTTTAAAAATTTGATGGAGAAACAAATATATGCAAAAAAGTCAAAGAAGGTAATAAATGCAAAGGAAGACTTGTGTTGTGTTGCTTCCAAGAAGAGAGGAGACAATGAGTATTGAGTTTGTTCCCAATGAGAATCACTCCACTCCTTGTTATGGCTTCTCTTTTTTTTACCTCGTACCTTTCACCCCTATCTTCCCTAGCTAGATTTTGTTTTGTCTTGTTTGTAGATTTCAATCTAGTATAATTATTAATTAGATATTTTCACATTCACAAGTGATACATATATACATATTCGTAAATTTATTCGCTCCAATGATGAAAACTCAAACTTAGGAAATAATTCAACCTCACTCAAGGTAATTAAATTTTAGCTCTACCAAATGAATTTGATCCACAATGAACTATGTAAGTTTTGTCATTGTTTTTTCGTCTTTTAACACTCACAAACAAAATTACCATATTTTAAATTTGAATTATAAAGTGACAACACTAACATAAACCAAGATATCATTAATCCATGTTATCACCATTTATATTCATGACTATCTAATCGTACCACTAATCCTCATTTTAACTCACAATAAGCATTATTATAAGGTGACGACACTAAAAAAAAAAAAAAAAAATCACAACATTATTTCCATTATCAATTCATCATCAATGTTTTACGTTTTTTAAATATAATAAATATATGATAATCAAAGAATGTAATTCTTATTTAGTTAAGTAGCATATAAGTAAGTGAACCATCACTCATCATTGATACTTAATTAGTCCATCCGAAGTACCAAATTATCAATGTGTTATTGTTTTACTAAAATTCCATCAAATGATAGAAACATAGAAAAAAACATTATAACAGCTTCACCATTCTATAAACTAAACACTCTGTTTATACAACTTTTTTTTTTATCAAAAATATTAAACTAATCATACAAGAAAACAAGCATTGCATGTACACATAACGCATGTACATAGAAAACTTCTATATATACACATCTTTGTGTTCATTATATATACACATGAAGAAGACTCATAGAAAATCACAAGAAACCACTACTGTAACATCTCTCTCTCTCTCTCTCTCTCTCTCTCTCTCTCTTCTCTCTAGATCGAGTCCATGATGACTTCATCTAATCAGAGCTTCAAGCCACGGAAGATCAAGACGGCGAAGCCACCACCACATCAACCATCTCCGGCAACATCATCACCACCGATACTCAAATGTCCAAGGTGTGATTCACTCAACACAAAGTTCTGTTACTACAACAACTACAGCTTGTCTCAACCACGTCACTACTGCAAAAACTGTCGCCGTTACTGGACACGTGGCGGCGCCCTACGCAACGTCCCCATCGGTGGCTCAACTCGAAACAAGAACAAGCCTTGTACAACTCTCCCCCACGTCATCACTACTTCTCAAAACGTGACGTCATCATCTTCTTCTTCTCATCATCATCTTCTTGCTCTTGATGGGTTTCGTATGAACAACCCTTCTTTCCCTCCTCCTCCTCCTCCTCCTCCTTCTTCCACGGCGGGTTTATTCTCCGGTTACATGTTTCCGGTAGAGTCTAGTTACAATCTTGCATCTTCCTCTACTACTACTTCTATAGAGTCTTTGAGTTCTTTGAATCAAGATTTGCACCACAAGCTTCAACAACAAAGACTTATGATGACTTCTATGTTTCTTCATGATTCTGTTCCGGTTAACGACAAACCGGTTATGTTTCAGAATGTTCCTCCTTCCACCGTGACTCCTACTGATTGGTTTTACGATAGATCCGCCATGGGACGAGGAGGAGGAGGAGCCACAAGTGGTAGTAATGAGAATAATGGTGAAGCTGAGGGTAATTTGGGAATTTGGTACCATAATGCTTTGCTCTAATTTGTATGGATCAAAAAAAATTAGTATAAAATCTCTATTTGTTGTAATTGAGGAAATGATAAAATTGTGTGTGTGATTATAATAATCAAGTACAATGTAACAGTTAAATTATTATTATGATTATAATATTTTATATTCTTATAATAAGATGGGAGAAGCAAGAGGAACGTGAAGCAGAAGAGGACAAGTTCAGCTTTAAGGCAGAGACATGCAAGAAACTCATGAACTCTCTTATGTATATGAAACATCCTCATGGATCATGCCAAGCCATACACATACATGATCATTATAAGCTTATTTATATAGCACTTGATCCTGGAACTTTTAAGATACCTTTAACCTTCATTAATCTTCTAATCTTAGCAACATCATCCCATCTTCTATTAGCAGCAAATATATTAGAGAGTAACACATAAACACCACTATCATCAAACTCCATCTCTAAGAAACTATCTAATATCTCTTTAGGAAGTTCCATTAATGTCTCTCTACTCTTGCAAGCACTAAGAATAGCTCCACATATAAGCACATCTGGTTTAAACGGCATCGTTACAACGAGCTCTAATGCTTCTTCTAATAATCCAGCTCTACATAGCAGATCAATCAAGCATCCGTAATGTTCTAGCTTAGGAGATAGATTGTATTCTCTGCCTTTCATCTTGTGGAAATACCTTCTTCCTTCGTCGACTAAACCAGTGTGGCAACAAGCGTTTAAAACCGCGAGAAATGTTACCGAGTTTGGCTTGAATCCGAGCTTAACCATTTCTTCGAAATATCTAAGGGATTCGTGTCCATGTCCATGGACAGCTAAACCACCTAACAGAGCATTCCAAGTGGAGACATTCTTACTTCTTATTCCGTTGAAAACCTCTGAAGCTGTTTCGATGCAACCACATTTTGCATACATATCTACAATCGCAGTTCCAATATGCGTATCCCATTTGATTCTAGCGCTTACAACATACTCATGAACCCATCTTCCATAATCCACAGCTCCTAAACTAGCACAAGCGGATAACACACTCGTAAGTATATGCCCGTCTGGTTTTAAATCCGAAGACATTTGCATCAACGTAAACAACTCAATCGCCTCGTGAGACCTATTACACTGCACCAAACCACTAATCATACTATTCCAAGAAACTTTATCCTTCGTCTCAAACTCACTAAACACTCTCTTCGCATCGCACAGTTCCTCACATTTCATATACATATCAATAAGAGCATTACCAATCTCTAAACTAACCAAATACGCCTTCTTCAAAACCAAACCATGAATCCCCTGTCCTAACCTCAAACACCCAACCCGCCCACTCGCCACCAACGCGCAAACATACGTCCCCAAATTCGCCTCAACATCCATCTTCAAAAACATATCCAAAGCCTCCTTATACAACCCCACCCTTGTGAAACCCGATACAACACCAGTCCACGAAACTACATCTCTCACAGGCATTTCATCGAACAACTTACACGCACTCCTCGAATCACCACACAGACCATACAAATGAAGAAGCGAGTTCAACACATACATATCATCACAAAACCCAATCCTCATTACACTCGCATGAATCTGTCTCCCTTCTCTAATCCCAGAAAACTTCCCACAAGCTTTCAAAACCGGAGGAAACGTATACATATCTGGCCAAAACCCATTACTCAAAAACGTTCGATAAACAAGAATCGTGACTCTTGGGTTATCAGAGACTACGTAGCTTGATAAAAGCGTGTTGTACTCAAACGAGCTCAACACAGTACGGAGGCTATGGAGAATTAAGCAGCTATAAGATGAAAAGTCTGAAGATTTACCTAGAAAGGTTACGACTTTGTTGATGATTGAGTGATCATGAAGAAGATCACGAGAAAGGAATTGAGTTTGTATCTGTTTGAAGATTCGAAGAGAAGTGCATCGGCTTGTTAAACCCAGAAGAAGTGATTTCTCCGGGAAATGCATAGAAACAGAGAGAATAAAACAGAGAAGGAAACAGAGATATTAAAAATTGTAACTTTATTAACCAAAAAAAAATGATTTTGTTTTATGCTTTACAAGTCTCATCTTGACCAAATCTTCTTCTTGGTGTCTAACTCTTTGTTGACTAGACCTTGTTCTTTGTTAGTAACCCTCTTATGAGCTGCCACAGGTACTTGGTTTGATGAACCAATAGCGGAAACTGGTCTTATTGGTCTTGTGAGCCTTGCGGCAATAGCCTTTGGTGGATTCTTGATCCGTTTTTCGTTCATTGTATCTCCATTGTTCTCTGTATCGCCGCCTTTTGAATCCCGCCTCTTTCTTGTCAGCTCTTGGAGAAAAGAAACGTTTCTTTTGGGGAGGGATAATCTTCGATGAGTACTAGTCTTGGGACGGTTAACCGAGTTACAAGTCCTTAATATGTTAGACTCGATCACTTCATTGGCTAAGTTTTCATCTTTGAGGTAAGTTTTCGCTTCATTAGGAGTGGCTTGGACTATATCGTGGAATTCTCGAGTTGTTGCCATTTGTTGTATATGTTGCTCTTGATCTTTTAACTTGGTTTCAAGTTCCTTAGTCTGCAAAACAAGAATAGTGAGACTAATGATGAACTATCTGAGAAATACTTTCAAAGAAAACTTACTTTATGATGCAGTAACATCACTTCTTGGCTTTGCTCGTCTTTCTGTTTCCTCTCAAGCTCCTTAATCTGGAAAAAAAGAGCGAGATGTCGAGTTTTACATTTCCTATCACAATCAAAATACGGAAACTTTGAACATAAACCTGTCCAAACCTTTTGCTGTAACTCAAGGGAAATGTTTTCAGACTCTCTCAGCTTATTTTCCAGATCCTTCACCTGCACAAATGAACAGTTTATGACTTTTCTCACCAAAAAAACATTTAGAATTAGCTGTAACATATTACAACAAGAAACCTTCTGCTGGTAAGTTGTAGATTCTGATTGTTGTCTCTCCTGAAGCTTATACTCTAGCTCCATGACCTTCAACCAAAAAAAAAATCACTCTCCTTTAGCTATACGTGCCTATAGAAGACATCAAATATGTCATGAGGTAGAAAACAAACCTTCTGCTGAAGATTGTTTGAAATTTCATCCCGGCCTTTTAGTCTTTCAAAAAGCTGTGAGTTTTGCTTTTCTGAATGACTAAGCAAAGAAATTTTCGACTCAAGCAGGCTTTCGAGTTCTTTGTTCTTTTCCTGGAAACTTCTGTATGTCTGTTCTTTCCCTTTGTTCTTACTTTCCAGGTTCTGAATGTTCTCTTCCAGCTTTTTTATCGCTTCATCTTTACACCGGCTCTCTTGCCTTGCTTTCTCAAGCTTCAAAAGTGTGCAATAATGCATAAAAAGACATCAATCAGACGCATTATACAGTCCAAAAGCAAAAATTGAACAGAAGATTACAGATGTCATACCATTGCTTTCATCTTCTGAAGCTCACTAGTATCAAGTTGCTTCTTCGCAGGACCCAACTCAACCCCTCTAACACGAGTTGCAAAATTCAGCGAGCTTAAAGTCTCGCTTACATCTTGCTCAGAGGGACTGATTTGCACAAACATCAAAGTTTTTGAGTCACCTCCTGCAACATTTTAATCAGCTGTATTAGCATTCAACGTAAACTACAGGTTCCCATCCTCAAAAACTTTGGTAATAAAGATTCTTTACCCAATGAATCTTGAAGCAAGTGTGTTAACTTTGAGTTCCTGAGAGTTAAAAACAATGTATGCTTAACACACTGAAGATTTTTTTTAAAAAAAAGTTATCGTTAGAGAAAGAGAGGGAGAGAGTGGAACCTATATGGAATGTGAGTGCTCTTTGTAGCCAATGCGTAAATCACATCCCCGAGAGCCGAAAGGGACCTATTGATGTTTTGTGCTTCCTTAAGGCGTTCCCCTTGTACATCAGTTTTAGCCAGCCTCTCACTTCCAGCTAAATCTACAAGCCAAAGCTTACTTCTTGTGCATTCACCATTCATCAGGTTCTTGGCTTTCACCATTATAGAGAGCATGCTGAAAAAGTGAAAAGAGAGCAGTTGTAGAACAAATGGTCTGTATGAAATAATATCAATGTATAGAGCATATATATCGCTATACCAGTGAGACCGGCTGCTATGCTCATTCACATTATTGGATCCAACTGCTCTAGCATTGCTCCCAGCAAGAAGCACATTCCACACTTCATTGATATTTTCCACTTTAGCTTCAACTACTCCAGGAACATGATGGGAACCATCAGATGATTGCTTGATCTCTAACCTTGGAAGCCAAAAAAATCGGAATATAAAAGTAAGATCAAAGCTTCTTTCCCAAATCCTTATCTACATATGGCTTAGTCTCTTACTTCTTTGTTGCAGGTGATGTTGCCAACAAGTCTCTTATCTGTTCATTGTAGACTTCAAGGACACTAACCGATATATCAAATGAAAACGTTTCCCATCTTTCTCTAGCCACTTCAAATAACTGCTCAACGGTTCTGTAATTGACACCCCTATTCTGCGGAGTACCTTCCATAGTAAATGTCTTCCCAGTTCCTGTTTGCCCGTAAGCAAAAATACAAACATTGTAGCCGTCTAGCACAGAGACAACCATAGGAGAAGCATCCGCAAAGACGTCAACTAACAAGATTTCAAGAAAAAATATTCATGTTACTTATGGTTCAAACACCAATGTTATACTATAATTTTATTTGGAACACGATGTATCAAGATACCTTGACCATCTTTCGGTGTGTAAACTCTGTCAAACTTGAAATTTTTCTTAGAAGAGTTTCCTGTAATGACTCCAAGCTCTCCATCTTTTGCCCCATCAAAGTCAACAATTGTGGCACATCTAGACGAGCTCTCCTCCTTATTTAAAGGACGGCAACGACAAAACACCCTGATATTGCCTGATATAAGGAGATACTATTAGTAATCAATGAGCAGATTCATATATGTAATGTCAACAAACAGAAGCAAAGATAATAGTTTGTTGCCTTTGGTCTCCTGGATATAGTTATATAGCTCCTTCCGCTTTGCTTGCTCTTCGCTGTACTTCTGCTTGAGATCTTCACACTGTGAAACTGTTGATGACAGTATTAGATCATTAAATCAACTCAAGGTTATACCATCTTCAGAACTCAAAAACTGTGTAAGTTTAAGCTCACCAAGTGCCTGAACTCCATCAGCCATTTTGTACAGGTCAGGGATTGATTCCACACATTCATGTGCTTCATGAGATAGCTGAGATTGTTCCTTTTTCATTATCTGCATCGAAGTACTTTTATAGGTAAACATGCACACAAAAATAGAAATTCTGATACAAACTGTAATTAAGCAAATCACCAGCTACCTCTATCTTCTCGTGTAGAGTAACAATCGCAGTGCTCCAGTGTCTCTTATCACTTTCATATCTACTTGTTATACTCCTTAAACTATCAGCTTGCTTTACCACAGTTTGATCTGTTCTTCATCAATAAGATACAGATTAGTTTTTATCCGAATGTATTCATTTTCACCTATATTTTAACTTGAGCATTACCTAAAGAGCGTGCCTCAAACATCTTATTGTCAAGCTCCATCATCACTTTCTCTAGCTGCTCGTTTGCACAAGTCAATGACATCCATGCTTCATGACACTCATTTTTCTTTTGTTGGCATTGCTTAGAAATCTCTTCTATCTTCTTCTCATACTTTTCATAAGCTTTGGTTCGCATAAGCCTCTTCTGCTCAACATCATAAATAGCAAGTCAGATTACCAAGAAGCTTATATATCTATAACTAAGAAGCTACACAAAGAAACAGTACCCGAGCAGGAGATATCTCTATTTCCGTTGCGCAATTGTCACACTTTATATAATCTTGTGAAACCTTTAGAGCTATATTAACCTGTGGAGCTTTCCTCACACAAAGCCCACAAACCACAGGACTTCCATTAACTCCTTCAAACCGCATCTTAATCACTCCATCATCCATCACAATAACTCTCAAATCAACCAACTGAACCGGCCTATTCGCTCCAACCACCGAGAAGATATCAAATTCAGCTAAAATCTGACATCACAAGAAACACTTCTCTCACCACTAATCTGTCAAATACATTTAAAAAAACACACATCTTTGAATCTAACTCACCTTCTCTTCTTGAACAAAGACATCAAACACTCTTATTCCCTTTGGTCCATTCGTATTAACAATCTCCGCAAAATGAAGATCAACGAAATATTCCCCAGGAGAAATATTCCTCAAATGGTAACAAAAATTCCCAACACGGGCTGAATGATATACGAACGGAAATTCTCCAGCTTCAATTATACACTCATCTGTCCTCATAACATCCCCTCCTTCGAAACAAGCGTCACCGAGTATACTCAATGCAGAATCCGAGACCATTTTCTCATCTCCTCCAGCATTAATGAACATAACAATCTCATCTGCTAACAAAAAACACCAAAATCAAAATTACAATGTCAAATTCAGTTTAAGTAAACTAAATTTGGAATCTTTGGAGCAATTCTTGAACTATCTGCTAACACAAACATCAAAATGAACACTCTGAATTTTCCTTTTACAATGTCAAATTCAGTTAAAGTTGGAATCTTTCGAGCAATTCTTGAACTATCTACACTAACGCATATCGAAATAACCGAGACATTAAGAATACGATTCTGAGACTTTAAAAAGCAGAGGATCTTTGAACCTGTGTGATTAGGTTTTGTGAAACCAGTTAGTACCAATCTTGAATTCGGATCACATAGCATAGAATCAAGAGATTTTACATCTTCCATGGTAAATTCAAACGTTTTCTTCAAATTCGAAAAAAATGTGAGAATTGAAGATTTTGATTGCAGAGAGTAATTAAAGAGAGAAAGAGGATTTTTCTTTTCCTTTTCGTTTTTTTAGGTTCTAAAAATTTGAATATTTGAGTCGACCGTTTACAAGTGAAGGCAAATTTTATGGGCCTTGTTTTGAGCCCGGAGTCTTTATATAATGGACTTTTTTTTTTAAATAGTAAGGTCCATAAGTTTCACTTGTCGCACAATTTCAGGGCTTCTAATAATGAAAATAATACAAGTCCCAAGAGAAAAAGAAACATTGTCTGGTTCCAAATTGTTGTCCGCTCACTTTCTTATCCGAGTCCGAGATGCTGAAACAGTGTTTTGTGTCTCATAACACAAATACTCTATGTTCCTCCAACTCTAAATTCAATCTTCAAACTTACCCAAAGAAGCAACCTCGTGTTATTTCTTGCAATCTCAATGTGGGATTCCAAGATATAGCTGGAGTTATCCACAACAAGGTACTCATAGCTGCTGGTGTTTCTGGTGCGATTGGACAGCTATCAAAACCATTCACTTCTGTGGTTTTGTATCGGAAAAAACTAGACTTTAGAACCGCTTTTCAAGCCGGTGGTTTCCCTTCAACACATTCTTCTTCTGTCGTGGCTGCTGCAACTGCAATTGCTTTTGAAAGGGGTTTTGATGATTCCATTTTTGGCTTGACTGTGGTTTATGCTGGCTTAATCATGTATGATGCTCAGGGAGTGAGAAGAGAAGTTGGGAAACATGCCAAAGTGCTGAACAAACTAACAGCTGAAGAGATGAGTTTAAAGAGCAACAAATCAAAGACTTTGCAATCAGAGGAGATGAGTGAACAACCACTGAAAGAATCAATAGGACACACTGAAGTTGAAGTCATAGCAGGAGCTTTGTTCGGTTTCTTAGTTAGCTTTGGTGTTAATTCTTTAATGTAAACTTACTGTGCAATTTGCAAAACTAATCAAGTGGAAATGTCAAATCAAAGTTTAATGAAAAAAAAAGAGAAAAAACTCTTCCTTATTTTTTGGTCACCGGTAGGGAGAAGAAGAAGATAAAACTCCATATTCAATTACACGAAGACAATGCATTGCGGATGTAGTTTCACTTCACCATCTCTATCTCCACATCTTCTAATCAAAACCAAATCATTAAATTCAAAGCTTCGAGCTTTATCAACACAATCACCTAAAACCCAGATTCAGATCAACCTTAAATCTCCGGCGAATAGAGTTTCGTTACCCTCTCATATAAACTCCATAACCAGTACTACAAACCCTTTTGTTAAACATTGCTTAAAGCTTCGTCAAAGCTCTTCTTATCGTCACGCTCATGGCTCTCTTCTTATCATCGGAACAATCCCAATTAGGTATTCTTTCTTGTTAAATTTCTCAAATGGGTTTCTCAGTTTTGTTGATTGCTTCAGAAAAGTAGATTCCTTTTGTGGTGTTGTGTGTTTTTTGAATCTGTGTTACATTGCTTACAGAGAAGTGTGTCTGTTTCAAGAGGAGAAGCAAGGGATTAACACTGAGATTGAGTGTTTACTTCTTCATGAGGAAGCTCGGATACCGAAAGGATTAGAGAGACTAAGTATTCGTATTGTTCGAGTTACTTCTTTAGTGATGAAGAAGCTCTCTGGTGTGCAAACTAGTGAGTCTGTTGAAGCTATTGCTTTGATGAGAATGCCTAATAGCTTCATTGATCTTGAAGATGATGAAGAGATTATTACAGATTGTAAGAAATGGTTTCCTTCTTCGGCTCATCGAGTTCTTGTTCTTGATTGTATACAGGTTAGTCAGTTTTAGTGATCATTTCTTGATCAAGATAGGAAATTTGGATTGGTGATAGTTTTTTCGGTTCCATGTTGTTGTTGTTGTTACAGGATCCGGGGAATCTTGGGACATTGATAAGATCAGCTATGGCTTTTAATTGGGTATAAATCATCATCGTTTCTCCGTAAATCATTGAGCAAATTGGATTTTTAGATATATTTCTGATGGGGCTAATGCTTTGAATAGGATGGTGCGTTTCTGCTTCCGGGTTGTTGCGATCCATTTAATGACAAAGCACTTCGAGCAAGCCGAGGTGCATCGTTTCAACTCCCTATAGTTTCCGGCAATTGGAACCACCTTAAGCTACTAGAAGATGATTTTCAAATGAAGCTATTAGCTGGTCATCCAACAACTACTAAGAAATCGGAACCTGTCTCTGAACTTTCTGTAGAGTTTGCTCAATCTTTAGCTGAGAAGCCGTTATGTTTGATCTTAGGCAGTGAAGGGCACGGTCTCTCTGAGCAGTCAAGACAAGTATGCGAGCTCGTGAGTATTCCAATGGCTGGTGAATTTGAATCTCTTAACGTCTCTGTTGCTGGTGGCATTTTCTTGTTCATGCTTCAATCTTATTCCGGATTTTAAAAGCTTGAACACTTATGAATCTTATAATGATATTTGCCATAACAATCATATCAAAATCCAAATTAATTTCATTAAAAAAATGAAGAATAGCTTTACAACTATAATCTCCTAGCAATAGTGTTTAAAGAAAGAGTGAAAAAACCAAATCGTAACTACTATATATGAATGAATCTAACTAAAGTCTTGGAGGCCCTTCGAGACGAATGTAGTCATACATGAGACCTTCAAACGGTCCTATGGCTTTAGCTTGTCGAAGATAAATCGTGTTGGCTCCGGGTCTTAGTAATCTTCCAGGCACATCAATGCTATAATGCCTGTACATTCCATGGATTCCATGTCTTGCTATAGCATTATCTTTTCCGATATTTCCCGTTGAGAAAACTGGCGTGGAGTGTTCGTTGTTGACCCTTACTTGTAGACTAGCCCGTGCAGCCGCGGCTATAGCTATCTGCAATGTGTAGCTACTTCGCCAGTTAACGTATGGAAGATGAAACACAATCTGCCATGTTGTTGGTACGTAGGTTGAATCATCAGCTTTCCTTGTGACATGAGCATAGAACCAGTCTCGGCGATAGTCACTAACTCCAACTGTGTAGACAAGATCCTGATTTGGATATAACTCCGTGTATCGGTCCCAAAGTCCATATTGTCTAAATCTGAAACAACAAAACCGAACTCATTAGTACCAAAACCGATTTCAAAACAATGCAAAAATCGAAATTATTAGAATTTGAATGACTTACTTGTCAGTATGGTTTAAATATAAAGGATTCATTGTATCCTTGTAAGGCTCCGGTACAAAGAATTCTTTAGCAGTTCGATCCGGTACACCAATCTCCCATAGCGTTGGACCGTTCCTAGGGGGCCGGTACACGATTATATCGAGACTAATCTCCGAACCAGCAGCTACGGTAACAGTTCCTTGGTATTGAAAATCTCCGATATAACCGGGAACCCATCCATATAGATTGTAAGTTCCTGGTATAACGTTTTCAATAGTGAAATAACCGGCTTCATTCGTCTGTGTCCAAAATTGATATCCTTTAGTATTAGTCTGCCATGAACCAGCTTCTCCTGGTGGTGCTAAACCGATGTATGCTGATCCTGCCGTAGTCAAGACTCTGAAAATATTTACCAAGAAAAAATATTAATAAAAAGGTGAGAATAAACATTTTAATGTTAGGTTTGTGTATATAATTATAAAATGTTACCTGTCGTTGACAAAAAGTCGACCGGTAACGAGTCCTCTTTGTTGACGAGTAAGATAATCCGAGGATGCTACAAAATCGTACGGCCATGCTTTGACTTCTTGTTCTGTCTGAAAAGTAGTTAAAAATAACTAAATTAACATTCTCTTCTATTTTAAACTAATTAGTTGGATTTAACAACAGTTTAAGAACTAACCTGTCGTTTAGCATCTTGCCAGAGAGGATCAATGCCGGAAGAATCAGAGTTTAAGTAAATGAAAACAGGTCCCAAGACCTTTTTCCACGCTTCACCAGTTTTGTAAGTTGTCTCCATGTCCGCACCAACGTAATGCACGCTTATAAAACTCTGCATTATCAAATTAATTAAGTAAAGATTAGTTATAAGGATGTGATGAGTTTGGCCTAATTAATTAGTTTTGGACAAGAAAGTATATAGTACCGTTATAGCCGTGGGACCAACGTGAGATGCGAGTTCTTGTTTGATCGGGCCACCAGAACGGTATTCGCCACTCGGGGAGATGAGCCAGAAACCGACGTGGGACTTGGTCGAGATCCAACCGTGAACTTTATTGTCTTTGATCTCACAAGTGTATTGGTACTTATCATCCACCTAACATTATTCACAATCAAGATTAGTGATTTTGTATATCTATAATATTAATCAAAATTCGAGATATTAAATCAAAAATATATAGATTATTACCTGGTTTTTGAACATGGGGTTATGAGGATTAATCAATTGAACAGCCTCTCTGTAAGCAAGACCCTTGGCATGTCCACGGGCGATGTCACGGTCATCATCCGTCGGCATTTCTCTTTGTCGATCATCCGCCACCACCATGTAATGGAATCTACAAAACATACATATATAGTTTCATTGAATTTAAATTAGTAAAAACAAAATAACTAAATATTTTCAATCTAAGTATATAGTGAAACCGTGTACATTACCTATCAGGGTTAAGCTTGAAAGCCATTCGAATTAGACCCATCTCGACCTCGGGCCATTCGGGAAGTCTTTCGAAGATCCCATATGTGTAGACTCCTGAAGTATCCTTACGTATAATATACCTCTTGTCTACATTCAATGGAATTTGAGTACCACCTCCATATGGCCTATAGAAAGATATCTCCACTTGTTCTTCGGTTTGCGATATGATTCTAAACTTAGTTCCATCGACTCTGAATCAATACATAAACCAAGTTAGTACATAAGAAAGATTTATCAACCATAAACAAAAGAATTATGATCATCAAAAATATATAATTTTTTTTAAAAAACTGACAATTCAGAAAAAAAAAAATATAAATTAGTTAGTTTACCTATCAATGCCCTGGCGAATGTTTTTTGATTGCCATGTTATGTCCCAGTACCTACATTCAACAAGATTAATTAGTGATCAGGACTTTATATATTATATAATAATACACAATCTAAGTCTATGGAATAGTACTAATTAACTAAAAATTAATTACCCTCGAGATTTGAGATGTGGATTAAGAACATTATCGATTTGTTTGTACTTGATCCCAGTTATGTGTCCTTGAGGACTCGAGAAACTGACACTGATAATCCCATTGTCCACAATCACCTGGAAAAAACATATAAATTTTGTGTAATCATCATTAGCAATAATTCATATTTTTTATATAGTCATGCATGTATTTGAAATATATTGTGTTTTGTATACCTCTCCTCCATGTTTGCCTTTCATCTCTTGCACTGTTGGACCTCTTGGACTTGTTCCATGTAGGATTTTTTTGCTATGACTTGTTCCATGTGAGGTTTTTTTGCTATGACTTGTTCCGTGCAAGTGCCTATAGATTTTAACAATTTCAAAGTAAATAAACGTTCGATATGTATATACATCAATCAATTAATTAAGCTAATTATAACGCAAAGAAGGGAGAATAGGGTTTTGTTTCTTATATTAAACCCATAAGAAATAAAGAACCGTAACCTTTATGACACGACTCTTAATTGTTACTACAAAAATTCAAGAACATGCATCTAAAAGCTTGTTTTTGGTAATAACTCTACGTCAAAAATCTAAATATCTTTAAAATCATATGAACAACAATTGCTAAAACGAAAGATGTATCATGAGGTTTAAGAAAACATGTTATCACATATATGTTTGAATGTAACATATAATAAAACTGACCTTGATGAAAACGCCATTGGAAGAAGAAGAAGAAACAGAAGGAAACGGATCATTGATGAAGCTTTCTTCTTGTGCATAATCATATTGCTCTTCAAAATCTCCATAGATAGATAAAATTTATTGTGAGAAGATGTTAGCTTGGACATGTGTATTTATATGTTTTTGTGGTTAAATTAATTTGTTAAACAAAGTCCTAGACTAAACGGGTATAGGTGCACCAAAACCTAACTTGGATTAATTTACTTTGACTTGTGACATTGGGAGTTCTAATAAGACTCGGATTCATATAGTTGAATTTGAAAAAAGGTTTAGTTTCTTAAGATTTCCTTTTTATGGAAATTATTATAAAGAATATAGAGGTGTGTATTTAAGTTTTTTTAATAATTAATAATGGAAGTTTTCCGGATGAAAAATTTAATAATTTATGGAAGTTTTCTATATTTTTGGAGTGTTCATGTATTGTGAAATTTTGGTGATATGCAATCGATAAGTTGTAACGTTGGATTTGATTGCATGGTTTAAATGTTGTGACAAGCTATATTTGAAAAATATATTTTTATGTTAATAACTATTTTTCTATAGGTATATATATTATTATGTCTATATGACCCTATCATCAAAATAAAATTAACTGAAATAAATTTGGTACCTTATCCCCAATAAAGATTTTTTTAATAAAAATGTTAAACCAATTCTTAATAGAGATAACGAAATTGGAAATTTCCAACACGTGGTTAATCCACGAATAGATTAGTCCATATCTTTAGGTTATCAATTCTTCGCAAATATCTTAAACTATAACTAAATCGATTTGTTTTAAGGAAACTTAAATCTAAATCCACATTCTTATTAAAAAGAAATATATATATATATATATATATATATATATA
>OVAF01001135.1:0-25557 GCA_900406245.1 Odontarrhena argentea | reverse complement strand
ACTTGCTTATGCCATACCTGCCTATTCCTTTCCTGTATCTCAGGATTAGTATTTTTTCTGGTTTTAAGCTATTTGGGAGATGAAATCCTTGAATATGTACATGAGTCATGAAGTATGTACCCTTATTTTATTGTTTGTGGACATGCTCAGCGTGAAGGCAAAACTGTAGCAGTTCTAGAAAACACAGGTAGTAAGGGATCTGTGCTGATAAATGGAACAGTTGTCGAGAAGAATGCAAGCTGTGTGCTACACTCTGGTGATGAAGTGGTTTTTGGGACACTCGGGAGCTATGCTTTTGTATCCTTATGTGAACCCAAATGTTTTTTGTTCAAAAAATGAAAGAAGATATTTTGGTAAAGGTTAAAGATGAATAATTCCATGTATATGCATAAGTTTCCCCCTTAATTTCTATCCAGATATTTCAGCAAGTGCCTGAAGGTGCAGTTAAAGGTAATGGGCTTCAGATCCCTGGAAGAAAATTTTTACAGATAGAGAGAAGGGCAGGAGATTCATCAGCTGTAGCAGGTGCTTCAGTTTTGGCATCACTTTCGAACTTGCGACGGGACTTATCTCGTTGGAAATCATCAAGCTATTCATCCCGTAAGAGCCGCCAAGCAGAAAAACCTGCTACTTCTGTGGTTCAAGATGACGTAGAGCTTGAAGTTGATGGCATGGAAGGAATTTCTACTTTTAACAATGAAAGTGATAAAGCTACAGATAGTGGCGCAGTCAGTACACAAAACCAAGATTCCAAAATTGAGGTAATTACTCTACGTTTATCTTGGACCCAGGTATCATCAACAATTGTAGCATTATACTTAAAATGCTGTCATCAGATTTTAGATGAGAAAAAGGACTTGGCAAGGAATTCACAACAGGCTTCAACATCAGGCAATGGCCTGCGATGTGCAATGTTCAGAGAAGACATTCAAGCTGGTATTGTTGAAGGCAAAAGCTTGGAAGTTTCATTTGAAAATTTTCCCTATTATCTGAGGTATAAAACCAAGTCATATCTATTTGACATGCGTGTGGGAATTCTTCCATAATGAATGTACAATTTATCATCATCGTAGACTTTTCTTTTGTTATCAATGTTTGTTCTTCTTCGAAATTTGAATTATCATGAATTTCTCTTTTTGTATGCGGTTTAAGGTATTTCTGTTTAATTCTGCAGTGAGAATACAAAGAGCGTCTTAATAGCTGCTTCACATGTACATCTGAAGCACAACGAATATGCCAAGTATGCCTCCGGCTTTAGCAATATGAATCCAAGGATATTGCTTTCTGGTCCAGCAGGTTCGTGCTATCTTGCGTGTGTGTAGTTACTGTAGCTTTTTTGGGTGGTAACATTATTTTTTGGTTTTCGATGGGAATTGTTTCAGGGTCTGAAATATACCAAGAGATGTTAGTTAAAGCACTTGCCAAGTACTTTGAGGCGAAACTGCTTATATTTGACAGCCATCAAATTTTGGGGGTAAGTATGTCCTTACTAGATAGATGGTGTTTCTGTGACTAAATGTGGGCTAGATTAAAAGAATGACGGTGTGTTTGTTAGTTCACCAGAAGGAAAGATTTCCATTTATATTTATCTGTCTGTTTCTCTTGTCATGGGTATGAGATTACCGTAAGTACTTCTGGTGCACCAGGCTTTGACTGCTAAGGAAACTGAGTCACTGAAAGATGGACTTGGTTTTGAAAAATCATGTAATCTCCCAAGTCAGAGTCCAGAGCTCATTAATCTGGGGAAAAGCTCAGATTTATCAGCAGGTGAAGGAGATCCATCGAGCCCTTCTGCTGCTTCTTCTGGTCCAGACCTACAGCCTAAGTTGGAGGCAGAGACTTTACCTTATTCATTTGGAACTTCAGTGAAACATACGTTGAAGAAAGGCATGCCCTTTTAGATATTTGCAGAAAAGAATTCTTTTTCAACCTTCTTGGATTTCTGTATGCTGATACTTAATTTGGAAAAAATCATAAATACTTGCAGGTGACAAGGTGCGATTCTTCGGTGCTGGGTTATATCCGGGGCCATCTACCCCAAGGTTTGTGTCTTATGAAAATTTGGATTAAGGCATCAGACCGTTGTTTTTCTTGATAAAATTGGGATGATGAGACCGTTATTGGCTTTTTTTATAGTACTTAGTTTGAATAATCTTAGGCTCTGGTGAAGAATGTGTCAAGAATGTGTCCTCTTTTATTAGAGGGCCAAATTTTTATCGATGAGTCACTATATATACATCCATGAAGTATATCTCTTTATAATTCAGCTTCTCCTTCTTTTTTATATTCACTGCTTAACTTGATGATTCGTTTTTAATCTTATTCAGGGGACCTCCTCACGGGATAAAAGGGAAAGTTATTTTAGTGTTTGATGACAATCCATCTGCTAAAGTGGGTGTTAGATTTGATAAGCCTGTACCTGATGGAGTTGATCTTGGTGATCTGTGTGAAAAAGGACAAGGATTCTTCTGCAGTGGTACTTCATGTTAGAGTATTGCTTACTGGCTGACCAAAAAAAAAAAAAAAAAAGAGTATTGCTTACTGGTCCTCAGCCGCTCTTGGCTCACATGCTTTTTTTTTTTCTTCTTTATAGCTTCTGATCTTTGGTTCGAAAGCTCAGGTTCTGAGGGTCTAGATAAATTACTTGTCAACACATTGTTTGAGGTAATTGTTCTCTCAGTTGCAAAGTGAAAAAAAAATATAAATAATCAGGGTCTAATATTTTTACATGTGCCATCTTTATCTTTTTCCAGGTTGTCCATGCTGAGAGCAAAACCTGTCCGTTTATTCTATTTATGAAAGATGCTGAGAAGTCTGTTGTTGGAAATTCTGATTCGTACTCAGCATTTAAAAGCAAACTTGTCTTTCTCCCAAAGAATGTGATTGTCATCGGTTCGCAGACGCTCTCTGATACTCGCAAGGAGAAGGTAATTACTGTGAAATACTTTTGCTCCAATTGCATACATTGAGCTCATTTGGATAAGTAGCTATGCTTTTATTATTAGCTGCACTATCTCTCTCGTGGAATTTAATATCATGTAATTAAATATAAGGTTGTCCTAGGGTAAAGAAATGCGATTCCGGTTTTATTTATGTGTTTCACAAGCATTAAAATCAGTGCTACATTTTTTTCTGGGAGCATATTTTATATCTCATAGCTTGAAGAAGACTTAATATTGTTACTTGTAACTCGAAGGCTTTCTTTTCATCTCTTTTGCAGTCTCATCCTGGAAGCTTATTTTTCACCAAGTTCGGTGGCAGCCAAACTGCTCTTCTTGACTTGGCTTTTCCAGTAAATCAAAGTCCTCTCCTCTTTTTTTAGTCAACTCTTTGTGTGTTTCATAAGCACGGAAATTTAACATGACAAGATTAGTATAGTCATTCTTAAGGCTTCTTGAGGCAAATAGCCATCATTTTTCCATTTTATGCTTGTACTTTTGCTTCTTCTGCTTTCTTCTTTATCACCTTTATGTTTTGACTTTATCTTCCTGCTCAAACCAGTGGGATTAGTTTCATGCTCATATGCGCCTTAATCTTTTCGGCAATACTGTGGACTGTATCTTATGTCTAGGGTACTGGGAAAATGTGATGTTCTTCCCTTTTTGTAACTGCAGTATTGAGTCAAATCAACTGTTATCTAGTCAGATTTTAGATTTGCGAAGCCTCAAACATATTTGATCCGACACATCTTGGCTAGTGTGCATCCACAGAGAGTCAGAGACTCTTTCTCTTCAAGAGTGTGGCTGATTCTACCTTTTGCTTTTATTCTTAGGATATTGCACGGCTAAATGAGCGAGGCAAGGAAGTCCCAAAGGCAACGAAACTTCTAATGAAGCTCTTTCCAAATAAAGTTACAATTCACATGCCACAGGTTTGTTGTTATGTTATACTAGACCTAAGCATTGTTGTCTGTTGTATGTCAAATAAACGTTAGACTTAATGGAGCTAACTAATCCCAGGATGAGGATCATCTTACATCATGGAATCATCAGTTGGATCGTGATGCTGAGACTCTGAAAATGAAGGCTAATTTCAATCACTTGCGCATGGTATGTCTCTCCTCCATAAAAGTATGGTATGTGGTATGATTTTAGCTGTCTTCTTGAACTACATGGGTAATTAGAAGTTCATGGCAGCAGTTTATGTCTGAGGCCGAGATGGCACATTCATTAAATCCTTTACTTATCTTTCCTTGCAAAGTTTAAGTCTGGGGCCGAGATGGCACATTGCATAGAATCGAGAATTTAAAGAAGTTTTAGAACGAATCCATAATTGCGTATTCATTCAGGTGCTTGGGCGATGTGGCCTGGAATGTGAAGGAATTGAGACGCTGTGTATGGAGGATCTCGCACTTCAAAACGATAGTATGTTTTTTCTTAGTTTGGCATGATTGCCTGAAATGATAATGGAATGAATTTCTAAAAAGTATGGTTTGACTTTCTGCTTCAGGTGCAGAAAAGATCGTCGGATGGGCTCTTAGTGACCATTTAAAGCGTAACCCTGATGCTGATCCAGATACTAAGGTTATTTTGTCTCTTGAGAGGTAATTGGCAGCTTGTCCCTGTGCGTTACTGATTTTAAATTCTGTTTCATCAATGAGTGCGAACTTTGAATACTTGCAGCATACAATTTGGAATTGGAATCTTACAGGCTCTTCTAAATGAACCTAACAACTCAAAGAAGTCTCTCAAGGTTAGCAAATTGTCTTGGAATAAATTGAATTGTTTGTTTCCTAACTTCCGTTATAATAATGTTAGTTTTAATGTTAATTTTCTCTGTTGCTCTCAGGACATTGTAACAGAAAATGAGTTTGAGAAGAGGCTTTTAAGTGATGTTATTCCGCCCAGTGACATTGGTGTTACATTTGATGACATTGGAGCACTTGAGAATGTCAAAGACACCTTAAAGGAATTGGTTATGCTTCCTTTACAACGGCCTGACCTTTTCTGCAAGGGACAATTAACAAAGGTGGTTCCTTTCTCCGTATTTGGTTTCGGAAAGCTCTTATAATTCCTTTACTAGATCCTGCCTTGAATTGATCCTTCCTAGTTGGAACACTAAGCTTTGGTGTCTCTTTTCTCCGCATTTGGTTTCAGAAGCTCTTATAATATTTGGTTCAGAAAGCTCGTATACTTCACAGTATATGTATGAAAGACTCACTTTTTATTTGTGTGTTACATGATTTTTGTGGTGAAGCTTTCATCGAAAGCAGTAGCTCCGGAAATTTAATTGTCAGGAAAATATAAAATAAGTGTGTTTTGATATGTGCATTTGTGGCTTCCTAATCAGTCCGGTCTTCTCTTTTTCTATGCAGCCTTGTAAGGGAATTCTCTTATTTGGACCTCCTGGAACTGGAAAGACTATGCTTGCAAAGGCAGTGGCAACAGAAGCTGGTGCAAACTTTATTAACATCTCAATGTCAAGCATCGCATCTAAGGTAAATGAATACCTGAAAAATTGAACTCTGCTGACCTATACAAGGACATGCCTGTTCAAATTTGTTCTCATTTTGCAATACCGCAGTGGTTTGGTGAGGGTGAAAAGTATGTCAAAGCTGTATTTTCATTGGCCAGTAAAATTGCTCCTAGCGTTATCTTTGTAGACGAGGTAATTTCTCATGGTCAATTCCTCCGTGAATCTGGCTTGTATTCAAAGTGCTTACAGTCTTGTGATATTTTAATGATTTGTAGGTAGACAGCATGCTAAGCCGAAGAGAAAACTCGGGTGAACATGAGGCCATGCGGAAGATGAAAAATGAGTTCATGATAAATTGGGACGGTCTAAGGACAAAGGAGACAGAACGTGTTCTGGTTCTTGCAGCCACAAATCGACCTTTTGACCTTGACGAGGCTGTCATTAGACGGTTGCCCCGTAGGTAAGTCACTGGTTGGATGCTTTTTGTCATATTGACATGATAGGTGGTATAAGTTGTGAAAGTTTGTGGTATTGTGCAGGTTAATGGTGGGACTACCAGATGCTCCAAATAGAGCAAAGATATTAAAGGTAATACTTGCAAAAGAAGACTTGTCCCCTGATATTGATCTTGATGGAGTTGCTTGTATGACTGATGGATATTCTGGCAGCGACCTTAAGGTAGAGATTCCACTAACTTTTGTTATGATCTGCAAAAGTATAATATAAAAAATGAAAAGTAATGATACTCGTAATTTCCTCTTAATATTTATTCTGGTATGTGCAGAATCTATGTGTTACTGCTGCCCATCGTCCAATTAAGGAGATATTGGAGAAGGAAAAGAAAGTAAGTTTTTCTTTGTATTGAGCCAGTGAGATTTTCTGGTATGCATATTCGTTATCTTGCCTTAAACGAATATGTTTCTGATGGGACTGTGGTAGGAGCGAGATGCTGCTCTGGCTGAAGGTAAAGTTCCTCCAGCTCTCAGTGGAAGCTCTGATATCCGAGCTTTAAACATGGATGATTTCAGAGACGCACATGAGCGGGTAAATATTGACTTCTTCTGTTTGTTTGTTTTATTTTCATTTTGAGTCTCGGAATCAGAGAAGTAACCGCTCTCCACACTTGAATCAGGTGTGTGCCAGTGTCTCATCGGAATCTGTGAACATGACGGAGCTTAAACAATGGAATGAACTGTACGGGGAAGGTGGATCTAGACGGAAAAAATCACTCAGCTACTTCATGTAGGATTGAATCTGCTTTAGAAACCATAACTCAGTTTTTTGTGCCAACCAGAGCACTCGGTTGCAAGCAGAATGTTGTATGTAGCCTATTCAGGGAAATAGAGAAAACAAGAAGTGAAATAAGTTACTGTGCTTCTGCGTGGTCCGACTAAATAACCGGCTTTACCAGTAGAGGTGGGAAAGAAAAATGAACCAGGCAGAACCGATCAGACCCGTACCATTCGAACCAAATCCAAGTTTTATGTAGCTGTGTATTTATTAACTAAAATAAACCTTTCATTAAATATGTAGAAAATACGTTAAAATATATTTTTAAAATAGGTTAATATTAACTTTACGTAATTTTTTTTTTTTTTTTTTTTATAAAGCAAGTTGAACCCGAGTTGAAAATTTACAAACCCAAAGTGAATTTGGTTTCATTTGGAATTTATTTTTCAATATCCGAAAAATCCAAACGGAATGCTTCAACACCAAACCGGAAATAGGAGGCATTCACAAAATCATCCGGTTTGGTTGGATTGAGATGGAGGCGCACTTGACCCGACACGCCGTTCAGTTCTGTAACTGCGATTCGGCAAGTAGTGCGCACTTATGTATAACTTCCATCTCCAACACAGAAGGAAGCATCGAAACGAAAAAAAATGTCAGATCTGATCACGACGTCACCGTCGCCAGCGCCGAGATCCGCCACAGATTTCTTCTCCGATCCTTACGACTCACATCCTTTATGGTTCAAGCCTTCTCTCTTCCTCTCTCCTAACTTCGACTCTGAATCATACATCTCAGAGCTTCGTACATTTGTCCCGTTCGACACTCTCCGATCTGAGCTCCGGTCTCACCTTGCATCCCTTAACCGTGAACTTGTTGATCTCATCAATCGAGACTATGCCGATTTCGTTAATTTGAGCACTAAGCTCGTCGATATCGATGCTGCTGTTGTCCGCATGCGTGCTCCGCTTCTTGAGCTTCGTGAGAAGATCACTGGATTTCGTGGATCTTTGGAAGCTGCACTTTTCTCATTAAGGAGTGGACTGCAACAGCGTTCTGATGCTGCTGCTGCGAGGGAGATTCTGGAATTGTTGCTCGACACTTTTCATGTTGTATCCAAGGTACATGATCATGGTTTCTGAATCGTAAATTTCACTGAGCATGTGTTTTAGGCGTAGATGGTCTCTTGTAGAATCTGGAGTCTGCTTGTTTAGCTGTTTATAGTTCTAGATCACTGGACTCAGGCAAGAATCTCTATTGTTTTAGTTTACTCTAGAAGATCGTTTTGTTCTATGCGTGAGCCTCAATGGTTCATTTTATACTGAGCCTAGAGATTTCTCAGTTAGTTTTGTTTCATTTCTTGGTTTGAGATATTAATGTCTAGTCGTTGTGAAATGCAGGTTGAAAAGCTTATCAAAGTTCTACCAAGCACTCCTTCTGATTGGCAAAACGAGGATGCTAATTCCGTGGGAAGGACTGCTTTAGCTGATGAAAATTCCACGCAGCAGGATGGCACAACCATGAGAGAAACACAGAGCATGCTTTTGGAAAGAATAGCCAGTGAAATGAACCGACTCAAGTTCTATATGGCTCATGCACAGGTCTCCATAATGCATTTATTATTTTCCTTCCTTGCAGTTTTTTTTTTCTTCGCGAAGTCGCAATTCCTCGCCCATCTCAAAATATAGATTACCATTAGAAATTGTACCTCTGTTCCATTTACTGTCCAAAGTAGAAACGCCTGGAAAAGTTTTTGAAGGAACTTGTTTTAGATAATTGATGGTAGGATACCTTGTTTTCAGTCCAAGCCGTTCTTGTGTTTTAGATTTCCGAAAGAAATAGCCCAAGGTTGTGTTTCATGTAGGAAAATAATGAAAGAGGCTTCAAATATACTTCATTTAAGAATGGTATTCTGGGAATCAAAACTATTTATGAATATAGGCTTAAGAAGTGCCTGGGATACTAGAAATATTCATTTCCTTCATGAAGATTTTTGCCAAAATAAAATTAGATTACATGAGATTCTACCTGGTAAAATCTTGCGATACACCCGGTGTTCTTCTAAACTCCAGTATGCTTGTTAGCCTGAAAGAACATTAGAAAGTCATACGACTAATGTTCTCCAGTTTACACTTCAGTATGCTTGTGGCCTCAAAGGACAATAGAAGGTCGTATGACTGATGCTCACTACTTTTGTCTGTTATGCCAGTACAGAACCTGCCTTTCATTGAGAACATGGAGAAGAGGATCCAGAGCGCTAGTGTGTTATTGGATGCTAGTCTGGGTCATTGCTTCATTGATGGGCTAAGTAACAGAGATACAAGCGTCCTTTACAACTGCTTACGTGCATACGCAGCCATTGATAACACCAAGAGTGCAGAAGAAATCTTCCGTACAACGATTGTGGCTCCATTTATACATAAAATTATTGAACAGGAACCCCCAGCAGATTCTGCTGAATCATCGGGAGATGAACTTGAAAACAATTACAAACAGATCAAACAATTTATTGTGAAGGAATGTCAGATTCTGCTAGAAATATCTTCAACAGGTAATCCGCTCAATTCCGGATTGAAATATTTGTTGTGGATCTCCAGTCGTCTGATATAAGTTCCATGTATGTTTTATGATAATCGTTCTAAGAAGAAATTTACGGAACTTACGCGGTTATCTAGATTTCATGTCTTATTATATTCGTATTGACATGTTATACTGTTCGTTAATAAAATGTATACAATTTGTCCTTCTTAGTGTTTTTGTCTTGTAATTCACTCAATTTACATTTTACTTGGTATTGTGCTGCTAAAACAGATAAATCGGGGTTGCACGTCTTCAACTTCTTGGCAAATTCAATCTTGAAAGAAGTTCTGTCTGCAATCCAGAAAGTCAAACCAGGAGCCTTTTCTCCTGGAAGGCCTACTGAATTCTTGAAGAATTATAAGGCAAGCTTGGATTTCCTTGCCTATCTTGAAGGTAGAGTAATTGATCTATCTCTTTTTCTGAGCTTGATCACATGACTTATCTCATGCCTTGTGAACTGATCTTCATGCCTCCTCTATAAGCAAAATGTTAAATGAAATACTAGGTAATGAAAGGTATTGAACATTATTCATTTAAGTCGTATTATATACTTTTTTGAAGGTTATTGTCCATCAAGGTCAGCTGTCACTAACTTTCGAGCTGAAGCTATATATATCGAATTCATGAAACAATGGAATGTGGGAGTATACTTTTCATTGAGGTACTTAATAAACATCATATATGGCTGTTGACACCAATAAACTAGTGGCTGCATAGCTTCTCTTATTCGGAAAATACATCCTTTCAGGTTTCAGGAGATAGCTGGAACCTTGGATTCTGCTCTTGCTTCTGCTTCTATGGTTTTCACTCAGGATTCTAATTCAGATGAACTGAATTCGCCTACATTATTGCTCAGACAGAGTGTTACCCTTTTGGAGAGCCTGCGAGCATGTTGGAAAGAAGATGTTCTCGTTTTTTCTGCTGCTGATAAATTTCTTCGCTTGACGTTGCAGCTTCTTTCAAGGTTTGTCATATTCAGTTTTGAAATCATCCACTCAGATTTTTGGTTTAAATTCGCATTATGAGAATGGGTTAATGGCATGTAGATATAGCGTTTGGGTGTCATCTGCGCTAAATGCTAGAAAGGGTAGTGGCAGCCCGAGTCCTGGATGTGAATGGGCAGTTTCAGCCACTGCAGATGATTTTGTATATGTAAGTTCACCATTTATCTTGATTGTTTCTCAGCTCCTCTTGTTTTAGACTTCTTAGCAGTTAATGCTTTCCATGGGACAGCCTAAAATGCTTAGAATAAATGTGACATTGCTATGCAAAACAAATAAACTCAAAATATCTGTTTTTTATCTAATACAACAATTTGGTCACATTGTCCATATGCTGGATCGTTTAATATCATGGGAATAATTGCATGTTCCCTACCTTGCAGGTTATACATGATGTAAATTCTCTAGTCTCAGAAGTTTGTGGTGATTATCTTGGACATATATTGCACTATTTATCTTCATGCTCCACTGAAGTTCACGATGTGGTAAGGACGAGCATATTACAGGGTGGAGACTCATTACAGAAAGTCTTACCATTAGTTATCAACACGATAGTTGGAGCCATTGTTGATAGATCTGTTGAGGTAAATCCCTGAAGAAAAATCAGGTCCATCGTATAATATATGCACTTAAGGATTTGTTTTACTGCCCTTTTGAGCACCTGCAAGAATAGCATTAGTATGATTTGCATGTATAGCTGAATAGATTTACTGTTATCTCCAAGTTTCAAAGTATATAAGATTAGAATGTTATTAAACGCTTTCTTTTTTCCTACAGGACCTAAGGCAGGTCAAAGGAATAATTGCAACATATAGGATGACGAATAAACCACTGCCTGTTAGGCACTCACCATATGTCGTTGGACTATTGCGTCCTCTAACGGTATACATTCAGCTTTTTTGCAGTTTAAAAAATGTTCATAATTACTTGACTGATGGATTCTGAAGTGTGGATTATTACACCTTTCTTATCTGTAGGCCTTTCTGGGGGGACATAGGGCTAAACATTTCTTGACCCACGAAACTCGGGAGGAGTTACTGCTCAACACCGTCACTGAAATTACTAGGCGGTATTATGAGTTGACTTCTGAACATGTTACCGCGGTAAGCATTCTGTTTCAAAACATTTGGAGGATTATCGAGTAGTGCATTTCACTAGGAAGACCCGAGCTTTGAAATAGAGATTTATAAATCTACAATTCATGATATGAAACACATCTAAATCTTATCTACCCTTATCTATCTCTAGAAAATTTATAGATGATTTGCCATTGTGACATATCTAGATGTGTTTTCTATCATGATTTAGCTATATTATTGATAAAACCTTAAGAAATCTTTTAGATTTTTTTCACACACTGTTTATACCCAATTAACCATAACCTAAGCCGGAACTCTCAGTAAGATGCGGAGATGGTGTGTAATGTTTATATTGTATATGGTGGTAGAGATACTGATAATACTATGTTGCAGGCGAGAAAAACACAGTCATCGCTTCAGAAATTACGCCAAACCGCACAGAGACGAACAGGTGCAGCATCAGGTGCCTCTGACAACAATGTATCTGAGACAGACAAGATGTGTATGCAGTTATTCCTTGATGTTCAGGTAAATATCCTCAAAATGCTTTATAGTGTCTCGGATAATAGTAGATTACAAACAAGTAACACCATCGATTAATACTTCACCAGGAGTATGGCCGAAACGTTTCTGCTTTGGGGATAAAACCAGCAGATATCCCAGCGTACTGTTCCCTGTGGCAATGTGTTGCACCTGCGGATAGGCAGAACGTAATCAATGTTTGAGGACTCACTACAACACTGCGGTTACTTATCTTACAAGAAGAAATTGGTTCTTCTCTTATGCTTCATCGGTTAACGAAGAAGAGAAGAGGAAGAGAGTTTTGGTAAAGAGAGGTGTTTCCCAAACTTTGCAATTATGATTGAGAGAGATGTGTGAATTAGTGTTACCTTTGGCCTTTAAATCTTTTGTAGGACGACATATTTTCAATCTCTAGTATATAACATGCATCTAAATTTGTTTTCGGTGGTTTGGAGGATCAGCTTTCTTGCATAACTAAACCAATGCAATTACCAATGCCTAGTCAAATTTAACCGATACATTGGTATTCTAATACCGTTTCATATCTATTTGTATATTAAGGAAAAACCGTTGATTCTTACACCCAAATCTGAGCTTTTGCCCTAAAACAATACCAAGAACCTCCTGAATTCTGATACGGTCATTAAGTTTTGACAGAACACACTAAACAAAATTTGCGTCTTCGCTTAGGTGAACCGGACCAATTTTTAGCGGTTAAACATCAATTTTAACGGTTTGATTCGGTCGGTTCGATCCGGTTATCAAAGCTTACATAAACTGGATAGTGGATACAAAACCCATCGGCCCCGAAATCTCTTCCTCCTTACTCAAGAAAACACATTAATCAGCTTTTCTTCTCTTCTCTCTCTCAGATCCATCTTCTTCAAGGTTTCCTAGTTTGAGCTTTAGCCATGGACGGTGGTGCAGAAGGATCTCAGCAACCTCACCTTGTTCTAGCCAACAAGCTCTTCCTCCTCACTCATCCCGATGTTCAAGACATCGAGAAAGTCCGCCTCAAGTCCGAAGTCTTGGATTCCATCAAATCTGATGGTAAATCAGCTTCATATTGCTCGATTAGCTTCGAGTTTTTGTTTTCTGATTTTGGGTTTGGAATTTTTTAGGTATGGCTCCATTGTACGAAACCCTAGCTTCGTCTTCAGTGCTTGATTTGGATCAGAGTTTGTTAGACTCTATGAAGGCCAATAACGAGGAAGAGCTTAAAAAGCTCGATGAGAAGTAAGCTTACTTCTCCTTTGAAAATTCTGAAAATTTTGTGTTCTCCAGTCAATTTTGTAGATTCATATGCCCATAGATTCTCGTCGACGCTACGAATTACGACTTGGAATTGCACAGATATGTTTTGTTAACGTTCTCTTCCGCATATTTCGTTGTTTAGGATTGCTGATGCTGAAGAGAATTTGGGTGAAAGTGAAGTCCGTGAAGCTCATCTTGCTAAAGCTCTGTATTACATCAGGATCAGTGATAAGGTATGTGTAAAAAATGTGTATGAAGTTAGTTATTATGGGCTTTAGAGAACTTCCTTAGCGATTAAATTGTGGGTTTGTCAACTTAGGAGAAAGCTCTGGAGCAACTAAAACTCACTGAAGGGAAAACTGTGGCTGTTGGTCAAAAGATGGACTTGGTATTTTATACATTGCAACTTGCTTTTTTCTATATGGACTTCGATCTTGTATCGAAGAGCATTGACAAAGCAAAGAAGTAAGTGTCAAATTTTGGTTCTTTGGCTGCATTGTTTAAGACTGCACTGTAATCTTTGGTTTAACACCTTTTTCGTTCCCCTATCCTAGATTGTTTGAAGAGGGTGGTGACTGGGAGAGGAAGAACCGTCTAAAGGTTTATGAAGGTTTGTACTGCATGTCCACCAGAAATTTCACAAAGGCTGCCAGCTTATTTCTGGATTCGATATCAACCTTCACCACATATGAAATTTTCCCATATGAGACCTTCATATTTTACACCGTCCTTACGAGCATCATAACTTTGGACAGAGTTTCTCTTAAGCAAAAGGTATTTTGTCAATCCTCTACTTGGAGTTGGAAACTCAGTTATGTTGATTTCGTGTAAACATGATGTGAATTGTTATTTTTAAAAGTTCCTTTCTGAGGATGTGAATCTTAATTAGAAAACGGTATAAAAGTGCTACCATAATTTGGCAGGTTGTTGATGCACCTGAGATCTTAACTGTGCTTGGGAAGATTCCATTCCTTTCTGAGTTTCTGAACTCGTTGTATGAGTGCCAGTACAAGGCATTTTTCTCAGCATTTGGTGAGTTCTGTACAAATATCTGGTTTCATATCTGTGTATGTTGCTTGCTTTTTCTCTGGGTGTTAATAGCCTATTTTATTGGGGAATGTTCTCAGCTGGAATGGCAGAGCAGATAAAGTTTGACCGCTATTTGTACCCACATTTCCGATTCTACATGAGAGAAGTTAGAACAGTGGTCTACTCTCAGTTCTTGGAATCTTACAAGAGTGTGACAGTCGAAGCGATGGCAAAGGCCTTTGGAGTTTCCGTAGATTTCATTGATCAGTAAGCACACTATTGAACACTTGATTACTAGTCTTCTATCTCTTTTAATATAGAGGTATTAAATTAACCTGATCACACAAAATGTGAATTAAACCAGGGAGCTGTCACGGTTTATTGCTGCTGGGAAGCTTCACTGCAAGATAGACAAGGTCGCAGGTGTTCTGGAGACAAACCGTCCTGATGCAAAGAATGCACTTTACCAGGCAACAATCAAGCAAGGGGATTTCTTGCTAAACAGAATCCAGAAGCTCTCTCGTGTCATCGATCTGTGAGAACGCAACATGTTTCTGTTTCGCTCTTCTCTTTCAAACTTAAGTTCTGAGAAACGATATGAAGTTGGATCCTGAGATTAATGCCCCCCTCCTTGTCTTTTCGACTCTAGTTGGTTTGTCAGTATTGAGAACAAGTTGATCTCCAATTCTATTCTTGGTCCCATGTATTTGCATCTGTTGTTAGATTTATAGGCCCCATACACCAACCAATTTTAAAAATTAATTTGGTGAGCATTTGTTTGTTCGTTCCACAAGATCAGTGCAAAATTGGAAGTGAGTAATTCTAACGACTCGTTGAAAAGCTGTTGAAAAATCCTAACTAGTCTTGGAAAAGCTATGGACGTAAACTCACAAGTAACAAAAATAAATAGAACTAAAATACTCTGCGAATCACATTTCTTCTATCGTTATCTCTTCTTCCAAATTACTCTGGGAAAATGCATGCGATTGATTTCAAAGAGATGCAGGAGAGGCTCGCAGATGGTTTCCGACCGTGGCAACGGTCGTTTCAGTTCTGGTCTCGTGCCACCAATATCTACACCGGATACAAGGTTTCTCCTCTTTCACGGTATTCCTTTCTTGTGCTTTCTTTCTTTCCATTTTTCTTATGTTCTCTGCAAATTTCGAAACTGTGTTGCTTTTGGGGTTTAGTTATTTCAACTTCGAGTGAGCTTTGTCAAGGATGTGAAGAAGCAAGAGGATCTGTGGGAGAGACAACATGAACTTGCTGCGACCAAGATTTATGACATGTGCTCTGACCTTGGTGGCTTCTTCCTTAAGGTTGCACAAATTCTAGGGAAGCCTGACTTGGCTCCAGCTGCATGGGTCAGAAAACTCGTCACTTTGTGTGATCAAGCTCCCGCAACACCATTCGATGCGATTCGACTTGTCTTGGAGAAAGAGTTAGGTAAAAGCATTGGTGAAGTGTTTGAAACATTTGATGACAAGCCTCTTGGCTCTGCTTCTATTGCTCAGGTACTACAGTCTCTCTTCTTCGATATTAGTTTGAGAACCCATGGAGAGCACTACTGTGGATGCTTATTAAATCAGGATAAGGTTACAGTATGATTCAGTTTAATTATGGACATGGAGATCTAGTGGCAATGTTGTCATGCTTAGGTTAATACCCTAAGAAGACGAATCATTTAGCTCATCAAGGCTATTGAAGACACTCAAATCCATACGTCCACTTACACTTTCACTTTATTTTTTTCTGCTATTCAGGTTCATCGAGCAAGAGTAAAGGGTGACAAGAGGGATGTTGTTGTAAAGGTGAGAAATACTAATCAGGATACAACTGTTATCAACCTCGCTTTCTTCCCGTTAGTTTCTGAATGTGCTACGACATTTTTAGGTCCAACATCCTGGTGTTGAAAAATTAATGATGACAGATATAAGAAACTTGCAAGTATTTGCATTATACATGCAGAAAACAGATATCAAATTTGACTTGTTCTCTGTGACAAAGGAAATGGAGAAGCAGGTATGTATTATCCTTTATGTTTTGTGAGGATGTCTGATTATTGGCCCCGTGTCACTAGAAATCTTTGTGTCTCATTTTCAAGATTGGGTATGAATTTGACTTCGAAAGGGAGGCCAACGCAATGGAAAGGATCCGGCGTTTTCTCTATGATAACAACAAAAAGAGTCCTGTTCAGGTTCCCAGGGTGCTCCCACATTTGGTGACCAGGTAATTTATCTTATATCAGCATTCTTGTTATCTCAATAGAGCGTGCAAGGCTTCTGTAGTTGTCCTGCTTCATTCATCAAGAATTATGTTTTCTGACTTTATAGCGGAATCTCTTTTCATTCAAGATTCCTTAACTTTTCTGTTTTATTGACGAATAATTCGCACAGGAGGGTTCTGGTTATGGAATACATTAATGGAATCCCGATCTTGAGCCTCGGTGATGAGATGACCAAAAGAGGAATAAATCCTCGTGGTAAAGTGGCAGAGGCAGCAAAACTGTAAGCATGCACCCACATCATTTAAGCTTGTTTTTCTAGTGGTTGAGGCTTCTCTTGATTAGCTATTATGTTATAGAAACCAACAGATTATCTGCTTTCAATCGTTATTTTCTTGTCTTGCATTTAAATCTGTTCTGTTGCCGAACTTGAAAATGTTTTTGTTCGTATTGTCACAGGAATATACTTAGCAGTTTGTCCCAAGCATATGGCCAAATGATACTGAAGAGTGGTTTTTTTCATGCGGATCCACATCCTGGGAATATCTTGATTTGTAAAGGTTCAGAGGCAAGTCATCTTTTGGTTGTAGTTATTTCTAGTTTCTTAACTACCTTACTGTTGTAATCTTGTTTCACGTCATCTTAGGTTGCACTGCTGGACTATGGTCAAGTGAAGGAACTCCCTGATCCCCTGAGACTTGGTTATGCAAATCTGGTCATTGCCATCGCTGATAACAATGCCACATTGGCATCACAGAGCTTTAGGTAAATCAAGATTCACTAATACATATGTACTTTTGAAGTTACTTTGTTAGCGAAACTTGTGCTCGTTAGAGTCATCTGGTCACATTAGTGTAGCATATGATTCCTTAGTTGGTTTGGTTGTGAATGTTCAGGGAACTTGGTATAGCTACACTTGCCAAGTGTGAGAATGAGCAACAAGAACTTCTCGAGTTAGCAAAATCAATGTTTGACACAAAGATGCCTCCTGGGAAGACAGTTTTGCAACCTTTCTCAGAAGACTCTTCGATCAATAAGATTGCCGTTGAGGTGAAAACAAAACACCTCATCATCAAGAAAGAAATAAAAAAAAAGCGCAAACGAGTGACTGTGTTTTATTGTTGTTATCAGGGATTTCCAGAGGAGCCTTTCTCTGTTCTTCGCACAGTGATCTTGTTAAGAGGACTAAGCGTAGGGATCGGGCTTAATTACTCGTGTGCTCAACAGTGGAAGCCTATAGCAGAAGAGGCTTTGCTTGCATCTGGAAGACTCTTGACAGGTTAAGTTAGGACAATGAACTACTCTTTTGTAGTACCAAGCTCAGTTCGTAATGGGAGTTAGTATTTCAGGTAGGAAGCAGAAGCGGCGATGCACTTCTCTGAGAAAGCTATACCCAAGAGATTAAGAAGGCTATAACTCTTGCAAATGATATTACAAATTGTTACTTTGTTTTCTGAACACTATCTTATCTTAGTGGTTTAGTTTTCTGAAAATTGAATATACATGAAATTGCTGAAATGTTGTCCATAATTGAAATGTTTCCACCAACACGCCATAAAGGCTGCTAAAATCAAGAACAAGACAACAACACCAGCTACGACATAAGATCCAGTAGTCTTAATATTGCTCTAGTGTGGAAAAACTAGTTCAACTTTTGTTTTCTTGGTTAGTTTAACAGAGCTTATAAAAATTAGGATTATTCTTCTAATTTCTTTTAGATTTAGAGCTATAATTACTAATCTTTGTAGCCACAAAAACGGAAAGTAATCTGATCCTTATTTTGTTATTTATGTATCTTTTGGAAGAAAAATTATTGAAGCTTTAAAAAATTCAGAACGTTACATGAAATTTTGGTTAGGGCTATATGATTAAATGATTTAAATCCTTGCAAAAAAAAATTGTGATGTTAGTATTACTTATTCTATTAATTTTATATGTTATATATATTGTAAATATTATTACCTTATTAAATAAAGTTGGATGCGCTCAGGGTGGAATTGACACGTGGCATAACAAAAGTCATTATTTACAAAAATTATAGAACCTTCTATTAAAGAATTGTATCCTAAATAAGAATTATGAAAAAAAAAATGTCTTAATAGAAAAATATATATATATATATGTCATATTTCTAAACAGTCATATTACACTACAAAAATAAATTAATATGAGAAGATATCGTATATTGACATGGTAATAATATATGATCTATTATTTTAATTGCAATGAATAACATATGATTTTAAAATATGTTTTGGTATATTTGTGCGGGTTGTAATGTATAATCTAATTGCATATGTCATAATTATGTGAGTTGTCAATTTTAAAAATTTATTTTATTTACATCAGTGAATTATATAAAAATAAGATATACATTAATATTTTATATGTAGGAAATAAGATATGGTATTCATATAAATTTTATATATTAGCATGGGTCATAAATTTTATATAATTACACGTTAAATTTATATGGGTTATCAATTTCAAAATCTAATATATATATATATATATATAAATACATTATTATATATATTTAATTATTTCACCCGCATATTAATACATTTCTTTTAAAAAATATAGAAGTGACTCATCTAATTTTAATTAATATGAGTTTCTTGGTGATGTGAAAATCTATAAGACAAAATCTACTAGTTTTCAAAGATAATGATAGCATTTAGATCACACAAAATCTAATGAAGATTCACTTATTTAATGACACCAACATAAACTTCCTTGGACCCTTGATTATCTAACTATTTAAATGTGATGAAATCCTTGAAAAATAAGTAGAAAATATTATTGAAGAAGATATGGGGAGGAAGAAATTAGAGCTAAAGAGATTAGAGACTCTAAAAGATAGAAGTTGTAAATACTCAAAACGTAAAAAAGGAATTTTAAAGAAGGCAGAAGAGATGTCAATATTGTGTGATATTGATATTGCTCTTCTTCTTTTTTCTCCTACCAACAAACCCTGCATTTTTACTCGTCCCAGGTCTTCTTTCTTTTCTTTCTCTATTTATTTACAAATAGGACATATATATATATATATATATACATGGTCAGTAATTTTGAATTTTATGATATTCGTTACTCTACTTATAACTATGCTTATAAAATTGCAGATCCCTTAGTAAAATATTGGAGAGGCTTCACAATGTCCCATTCAGATATCGCCAAGAGAGGTTTGGTCTTTTACTTTTCTAATATTACATATTATATAATCTTATTTATTGCTAAAATTTATTCTTATATAAACAATTTCTATTTTTTATATAATTTTTTGTCAACTTTTATATAACTTAAACGGCGGTTTTTTATGTCCTATGTACACACATCAAGGAAGCGTTACACAACAAAGGTTTGATTTACTCATCACTTTACTCAAGAAATAAAGAGAAAAAAAATCAAATAAACACCATTTTCAATATATTACATTTTTTTCATTATATCTACATGTGTGTGTCACTGTAATTTAATGCAACAAAAAGAAACACCAAAAATAACTCAAATATCGTAATTAAGATTTAGCCAACTTAAGCAGAAAAGGAAAAAAACTGAATTTATATTTTTGGTTTTATTTTGTATGAACATGCATAGTTATTGAGGAAGATGTACAACAAGAACATGAACAGTGGAGAAGTTCCTAGTGGAAATTACAGGTTTAAATTATGTGTATGTTGTATTTTTTATAGGTACAACTATATCAAAAAACATATGTATCTAATTTTATTTTATTTTTTTTATCGTAGGGATGGCATGCATCATCAGGTACATAATATATTAAATATGTGAAAATTGTATATTTCATAAATATAATTGTTTATCATGTCAACATAATATAGGAAAATATTAAGGTAACTAAGTTGAGAGAATTAAGTAAGCACCTTGTTAAGAGGAAAACAATGTTAAGGTAATGATACAAATAAATCTCGACTGATTCTACAAAACCATTCTCTCACTGATTACAATTTATAATAACTATATGTTTACTAAAAAAAGTTCTTAATTATTTATAAGGGACTGGGCTAATCCGTGCTTTGTTGCTGATTTGAACCGACTTGATATCATGGAAGACCATCTCTTTAATTCTCTCAACTATATCAGAAGGGTATTTACATATTATTATATAAATAAATTACTGGAATGCAGAGAAAAGATTTATAATTAATTAGATTCATCAACTCAGTAAGAATCTAATTCTAATTATGTTGTGTTTCAGATGAAATTCGGAATCTACCATACTCTTAAGTGAAGTGAAAACATAAGCTTATTTGTATTAGTCTTTTCAAGAACATAAGAAAATATTATATAATATATCATATGTTATCTATGTTATATTAATTATTTCTTTATGAACATAAGAAAATATTATAAACCATGATATGTAATCTATATATGTTATGTTTGTTGTCTTTTAGATATGTGGTATGTTGATTCTATTTTAATCATCTTGTAAAAATGTTGTGTAATAATATAATGATCCCATAATATAATATGTGTATATATTCGGTTCCTTTAGATTTCATTTTAAGTTTTATAAAAATAAATGTTAATCATATAACCTTCTTTGCTATACTTGCCTTTAATTTATTTTTCATTCACTTGAAAATAGTTAGATGAATTTATAATCATATGTAAGAATTTTTCAAGTTAGAATTTCACAAATACAATGGTTGAGAGTCATAAAAAAAAACACTTTAGGAACCTATTGTTAGGGCGACGCTATTAAGAGAGAAATAGAATGTGTATTATGGTAAAGAAATTAAGTGGCTAAATTGGTTAAAGTTAATGTATTTAACCACGATAACCACTAACTAGGATTCAAATCTCTATTTTTATATTAATAATTTTATTTTATGATTATATATTTTGACCTAGATGAGAAAAATTTATGGTTTCACCGGAAGATTTTACCATAAATATCAGGCTCTACTACACCTTACCATACCTACATCACAAGAGACTTAGTATGCATATGAAACACTCAAGATAACGAGCTGACTCTCTAATAAAAATAACTCGTTTTTGTAATGGAAACTAATATTCCAAGTAGGATATAAAATGTGGATGAGGAAACAATATTTAAGAAATTAAGAACAAAGTTAATTTTTAACTTAGTTTCTCTTACAAATGATATTATGAACAGTTGCATTATAATCTTTGAATATTATCTTACTTGGTGTAGTGGTCTGAAAGAAAAAAATAAACGTGAGCAGAAACATTATCTTTATTTTTTGGTGATTAAAACATTATCCAAATTGCTACATTTGATATGCTTCTTTTATAACGCTCCATAGAAAGATAGAATTTTCGCTATGATATATTTTTGAGCTTTATTTTAGCATTAGGGTTTGAAAATGTTATCCTTCTATGTTCTCTCTATTGTCTTTCAAAACTTGAAACTGATGTTAGTTTCTTTAGAATTTTCTTTTATTGGTGATTGGTGATTGGTGAATAAAGTATTGTAGTACCAAATAAAAAGAAGAAGAAAAAAGTAACCAAACCCACGTGACTGCACGAGCTCCACTTACAACACAAATCACAGTAATCACTCGCAGTCCCATTCACTTAATATCTTCATGTTAAATCAATATAAAAAACAAAACCAAAGTACAAATTTCTTCAACTAGTTGGTTGAACAAAAATCTCTAACTAAGTTTGTTATATACGAGAAAACGATTACATGTAATTCTATATTCATTTTAATTTTAATATTTGCATCATTTATTATTCACTGACTCACACCACGTACACACGTACTAATCACACCATAAGATATATACTGTGGATGTATTTTTTTTTTTTTTTTCTCTTATTGTTCTCATTACTAAATCTGTTGTTATTATTATATTGCCTTAATAACAAGGTATACTATACAATACTATGAAAGTTAGTTGTTTTATGAATTTGTTACTTATAAAAATATACACATTTCAAAATGTATCCACAATCAAAGGAAAGTATAGTCAACACTAATGGAAGACCAAGACATCAAAAGTAGAACTTCTCCAAATTTGTAAGTTTTTTTTCTTTTTCAAATGTATCAATCAAATTTCTTTCTTTTGGTAAGTTTACTTTTTTCTATTCATAAAAATGTATCAATCTTCCACTTTTGTGTTCTCCTATAGTCATGCCTGAATCTTTGCCTATTTTTAAGGATAATTTTATTTTTAAAAATTTAACCACAATCGATGCCTCGACTAGAGCAAGAAAATAAAAAAAGGTCATGGTATAGGTCATACATTGACTGACTCACATAACTTTGACCATAAAGTAATATCCATTTTTACAGTACATTCCAAAACTTCTGAAAAAATAAACAGTAAAATTATTATATGGCCAATACAAAGGCATATAACTAACATATCACATCATCATGATAGGTACGCACATTTATGTTTACGTGTCGAATTCTCGTTGGTTCTCTCCAGACAATGGAACGTGCTTGTGTGTTCACCATCATCACATATAAACCATAACAAGAATGAAAATAGAAAAATCATATTTATAACTTAAAATATCAAAGATCAACACATCTGCACTTGTTCCTCCCTACACTTAAAAAGCCTAATTCAAAGATTCCTTAAAACACAAGAATCCTCAAAAAAAAGTTTCTAAGTGGCAAAACAAAGCCAGAGGTTGTATTCTCCATAATTTTTAACCCCGAAACAGTAAAAAGGTAAAAAAAAAACCAAAAGCATTACTTAGCCCTCCTTAATTGGTGGGTTTAAATCGCCTTTTTTTCTATAATAATCTTTAGTTAAAGCTAAAGTGACCAGTTTAAAGCCACAATCAGCAACGAGCACCCTTACGGCAATTGAGTGCACCAGAAGAGGATGTCAACGGTCCAACTAGCGAAGACGGTCGGGCGCCGAGGCTCGAAGCCTTGGCGTAACTCGAAGAAGCGGCACCACCGGAAGGGGTGAAAAACGCACCGTTTAACAACAAATCACCAGAAGATCTCCAATTCCAATTCTTCCACTCACTCTCTGGAGCATCTTCATGTTTAGTCACTTCTTTGCTAAATCGAATATCCGGGGCCAAAAACCTGTTCCCTTGACTATTAATCGTTGGATTAGCACTTCCTCCAATTGCATACATCTCCCAATGTGTGTAGTCATTGTTCACCACATGGAAGTAACCATGCCTACACCTACACCACACAAAAACATTAGTAATTGTCACATTTAATATACACTCAAAATAACTTTATAATAAATTTTTACCTTGGCATTCTCTGGACTAGACCTTCACCAAAATGGTTAAACGCAATAGTAATCTGCATATTCTTGTCACGAGTGTAAGTATCACTATGGCCAAGCAACATAACCTTATCATGATGAGTCAAGTAATTATTCGAAAGCGTAATCGCAGTCGAACCCATGATAGCATCAATAAGACCATCATCGCAATTCGAAAGCGAACAATGGTCAACCCAAACATGACTCCCACCAAAGATGGAAACACCGTCACCATCCGATATCGTTCTCCACCCGAAATGTCGCGGTGAGCTTCGTACCATAGCGTTACCACCTTGTTTACAATCATGTATATGAACACCATGGATGATAATATTAGTCACGTACTGGATCGTTATACATGGACCACCAGAGATGTGAACCGAAGCTCCACGACCATCGATGGTTTTGAAAGAGTTCATGATAAGCTCTTCTTTGAGACGAATCGTCATGTCTCTTTGGAAGATAATCCAGAGTGGCTCGTCTTGTATCACGGCGTGACGTAAAGTTCCTGGCTTTGGAGTTACTGGGTCATCGTTGCCTGAGTCAGTAACCACGTAGATCCGACCGTCTCGACCACCGATTGCGTTTTTACCGAACCCAATTGCACAATCTGCGAGCCGTTGGCGGTTTGTTTCCCAGTGTGGGTCACACCTCCAGCAGTCGTCTATTGGGTTTCCTGTTGCACATGAAAGGTACCCTAGCTTTCTTCTTCCTGCCACCGACGCATTAATGCTCCTGCCCAAGGGAAAAAAAAACAGAACCAAACATCAGAACATGTTCTGTTTCTTAAATGGTCCTGTTTTGTAATAATGAAAAGTTGGTGATTTTGTGTTATGACTAGAGTAAAATGTGGGTGAGAATGTGAGAGAGTAAAGGAAAATAACACTTTTGAGCTTCTTACAACAGAACCAAACACATTGAAACATCAGAACAAGTTATGTTGCTAAAAAAGGTTCTGTTTCGTATTAACTACAGTTGTAATGAAAAGTTGGTGATTTTGTGTTATGACTAGAGTAGAATGTGGGTGATAATGGGAAGAGTAAAGAAAGAAACATACTTGTGAACTTCATCAACAACATATTCTGGGTCAGGAACTGGTGAAGATAAGAGCAAAGGAACATAGAGAAGGAATGTGAGAATGGAGATGATGTAGAGCTTTTTCATCTGCATTTTCTTCACACACACTAGACTAGACTCAAAGAGAAGAGAAGAGAGAAGAAGATGAGTGTGTGTGAGTGAAACTTGGGGTGTTTATTTAAAGACTTTTAAGGACCTTTCCGCAATAGTAGTTGTTGTGGGGATTTTCGGTTTGGTCCTACTTTTTCTTTTATATTATTATTTTTAGTAAAAATAACTTGAAATGTGATAATGCCTAGGTTCAACCAATAAAAACGATTACATGTGTTCCCAATTACAAACTTTCAATTTTATTAGGTCGATATGTTTAGACTTTTCTAAATAATAATAAGTTCCACTTGCTCTGTTTAACCGAATTAATATAACCTTTGTTGTTTTTGGGAAGTTGGTTTCAAAAGTAGTTATGTGGTTTTCAAAATAAGTAACCATTACAGTTGACAAGCGACAAAAAAAAAAAACAAAAAAAAATTGTTAAGAGCCTTCAACAAATTTTGAGGTATTATTTTGAAACTTAATACTATCATATAAATGCAGATAAATATTCTGACAAGTTAACGACGTGCGTAATGTACATAGATGATAAGAATTTTAAAAAGGTAAATAACTGAAATATTAACAATTTTCAGATAATTATAAGCCTACCACTATATACAGCAACATGTTGGGAAAAAATACAAAAAAAAGAAAACGAAGATTACCGACAAAGCATGTTAAGTAATTGGGCATAAAAAACACATAAATGGCAAATATAATTATGAATGAGTTAGTAATGGGAATAATACTTTGGGGAAATATCATAAACACCATTTTTAAGAGCCTTCTTTCAATTATACACCTTCCAT
>OVAF01001134.1:11707-25562 GCA_900406245.1 Odontarrhena argentea | reverse complement strand
CATCATCTCGTGAGTTATATAACACGTGGCACGATCTCGTGAATTCTACTAATTGTGAAACGTGTCGATACCACGTTAAACGCGTTCAGCTTTATTTAATAAGATTCCACCTTATGGGTATAAATTTTTAAAATTAAAATATTTTTCATAGTCAAAATTAATATTATAATACATATATATGTAAGACCATAGCTTGTAATTTAGTGATTAATTTGTGTTATTGTTGTTATTATTGTGTAATGTATATATGTTAGATTTAATTAATGTTGAGCAGACCTATTTTAGTGAGGTCATGGAGAAATTTGACTTGCCTTTCTAAGAGTTTCGTTGGGCTTTCGTACTAAATCAATTAGAAGATTTGTTTGTTTGTTTAAGCGATATGAACTGATAAAAGATAATGAGTGCTCGCTTTCCACTTTAAAGTTTATGTACTCGTCTCAAGAAAGCATTGCTAGATAATAAAAACACCAATCAAATTGAAAACCCAAATTATACACTTCTTGAAAACTTTGCTACACGTATATAGTTTGAACTTAATTAGAGTATACTTAGCACAAACTGACAAACCCATTGCACTGCCAACAAATTTAATGGCGTGTCAAAAAGTCCACGTACGTGTTTAAGATTGATAACAAGTAGAGTAATGAAAATATCACAAGAATAAAATAAAAAAAATTGGAATTTCTAGAATTGTCACAAACAACTCTCTTTATTTTTGGAAACTATCTTAGTTTTGAAACTTCTAACAGAACTCAATCCGAAATTTCAAGAAAATCTAAAAGTTTTAACGCGTAATCTTCCTCCACCATGGAAAACTTTTAAATTGTAATATATAAGAAATAGAAAATAAAAGATAACACAAAGGAGAGTGTAGGGTACTGTGTATTAGTCACATCATATGCCTTAGAATTTACAGAGATAGAATAAAATTTCTTGTGGCCATTCCCCTTCACAAACACAGATTAAAGGCAACATTGTGAAAGACGTGTTGGTCGCAATCCATTGACTGACTGGTCCACTTTTTATTCTTCTCCCACTTGCTAAAATGTGAATCGAGCTTTTATTATTAAAAAGGCAAATATAATATGGGACAAGATTGTATTTGTTATATGATATGAATAACTTAAAGATGGATTCATTATGATAGTCTCTTTATATTATATACTAGCATTGTACCCTAAAGTAGCAAAATTATATTCTTTTTCTTTAAAGACTATTGAAGATAGATTTTTTTTTATAAACACTTGGTGTAAAATATTGTCAGTAGTTGGGAGTAGATATCGGGTTCAAGATTTTGAATTCTTTCTGAAGTCAAATAAATAAATAAATAATGTATGGTTGTTTCTTTTTTATTAAAAATGATTAAAGGGATGTCGTAATATGAACACAACATCAATGTCCGAATATGAAGACATGGACCTCCTTATTGGCCAAAGCACAAAAGAAGAGACAAATGGGTTTAGTGATATAAACTGCTGTTACTGCTCATGAGTTTAGTGAAACATAGACTCCTCATTGGTCAAATCAAGAATTAAAGTATGATTGTGATGTAAACTTTCCAAGGGTTTAACAAGGATTAGGCCTTAGTCAATAAATCATATAAACTCTTCCAATATATTCCACAAAAACTAAAAAAATACATCTATATTTGTACAAGGCTATATATGTATAAATAAAAAATAGTTTTTATTTTATTTTTCAAATATTTTAGATATTTTCGGATACTTTTGTGTATTTTTAGATAGTTTGAATAAAAAATATAAGAATCGAACTAAACTGAATCAAATATAAACAAACAAAAAAATTCGGTTTGAAACGACTCTCTTATCAAATAACTGATTCGCAAGATATCTGAACCGCACGGTCCGCACCTAATACAAACCAAACCGAATCAAATTAAAAAAAAAAAGCGATTTCTATATTGTCATAAGAACGGAAAGAACCAAACCAAAAAACCAAATTCCCTAATAGTTATATTTACAAGTTTATTTAACCTAACTGATAACCATGTTTGGCCTTAAAGATAAACAAGTGAATCATTGTGTACAGAGTTTGTGAAGAAAAACCTTTTATTTTGCATTAAACGCTAAATTTTGAGTATGTCATTCGAAAACATTAAAGCGGTCCTATAATAGTCTTAAATTGATAGAGTTATGTAGTATTGTGGCTACATCATTAATTAATGTCTCAATGAATAAATGCTCTATATCGGCCAATGCAAGTTGTTATGTACGTAATGAGTTTGATGGGTTACGTTTGGATTAATTATGCTCAGTGCCATTAAATAAAGTTGTCTTATGATAAGTGCCATTTCGGGGAATCACATTTTAAAACTGCCATCGGGTGAATGTGACTTGACTGTTATGCCCTTGAACGAGAGACGCTTACCCTTTTTATTATTTAATTTCTCGGCCTCGTGACTTTAAAGCACATAATTGGGGAAATCCAGAATTAGGGTTATTTGGGGTTTAGTCAGTGGTCGTTGATCGAATTGGGGTTTTTGGCTTCTCGCTCAGCAATTGCAGTACACCTATTGGAAGAGATACGGTCTGGAGTCCGGGTTCGTGAGGCCGCATCACCATAAACGGCAAGCGAGGGAAAGAATTCGGGTGAGTCATGGAGGTCAATCTCTCTTCTTCCTCTTCATCTTCATCCTCATCCTTCTTCAGCTTCGCAGTCACCTCCTCGCCGCCGCACACCCGAGAATTCGAGTTCCAAATGTGCTCCTCCGCCGTAGCTTCCTCCGAATCTCCGGCCGATGAGCTCTTCTACAAAGGTCAACTCCTCCCTCTCCACCTCCCTCCTCGTCTCCAAATGGTCCAGAAGCTTCTCGCCGCGGATACTCCGGTTTCCCCCACGCGCCGCCGTATCTCCTCTCTTTCGTCTTCGTTCAGTTTCGGTCTCCTGCGTTCAACGAGAATTGTTTGGTTCCGTTGGAAGAGAGATTTACAGAAGGGTAATTTGGTCAAATCAGACCCCAATTTTCAGCACAAATGGCACTAATTGAAGCCCATGGCATTTTTAAAATTTTAGGCCCAAAATATGGCATAAACCATAATTTTGCCGTTACGTTTTGGCTTGGACTGTATAAATTTNTAAAAAAAAAAAAAAAAAAAAAAAAAAAAATCAAGAACTTATCAGCAGTCCATAACTTATTTTGTTATGCAAAAGAATTTTTTTTTTTTGTAAGGATCGTCCCTAATATTGTAAAATTATTCGGTTTATTAAGCTGGAGAAATAGAACAAAAAGTAGGATAAGCTAGTTAGGTAACTTATAGGTCTAGTCAAATTAATTATGTTCTCTCAAACATATAACGTGATAGGCTCCACCTAATCATTGACCAGTGATAACTACTCTCACTCCCACAAAAATAATACTCCAGGTAATCCTTAATTAATTACGAGTCACTTCAGGTAATAAATCAGCTTATTATCTTTTGAATATTTTGCTATGGCACATATTTAAAAAATTAGAGTTGGTCATAGACATAAATATTCATTCAATGTATTCATAGGTTAGATGAAAGTACAATTTACGCTAAACCTATTAGATGCAAGTGTCTTTTCTGGAACAATTTATTAACTTTGTTGAATTGTTAGTATTAGTTTTATATGTATAAGATAGATGTACGAGAAAATGTCATTGAATCAGATGTGATCAAATGAGTATATGCAACATCTTTTTATAGTTTTTATGAACTTATATATCCTTCTTCATATTATTCGTTTATTATTAAAACTACTAATACCATTTTGTGATGAGAGTTTACGTCCAAGACTAACCAAATCCGTTTTTTGCGGAAATTAATTATGTAAAATCTCACTAACAAGACATAATTTCTTGTTGATTATATATGCGTTTATTTGTATATTTATAGTACAGCTTACAATAGTTTCTTTTTGTGTGTATATTTACTCGTCTTTTTTTGTTTGGCAATCAGGCTCATTGGCCTATTTTCATATATTGTTAAACTAGAATGATTTTATTTTAATTTTTGAATAAATTGGTATGGTTTACATAAATAATGGTTATAAGGCCCGAAACAAGTTAATGCTCAATGGACCTCAAGCTCAATAAAGCCCAGTCTTAGTTTAGTGTCAACTACTCTATACTGTATTTTCAAAATTTTGATCACTCTATGGATATGTAATGACAATGTAAATAAATTACAAAACTTTGTGAATCTTGTGTTCATCCAGGAAGGTGCAACCATGTCTGAACTTGGCTTGTCGCTCGAGCATAAGAATTCGACACAATTCCCTCGTGGGAGGAAAATGGCCCAAAGAGTCTAGTTGTCAAAAATAAAAATATATAAATTAAAAAAAAATAAAAATACTATAGGGTACACAACCGAGACTTGAACTTGTAGTTGTGTTAGTGCTGTCACTGTATCACCTTACCTACTGAATGTTGGGAAGGTCAAAACCTGTGAGAGAGAATCCATTTGTTGTAAGAGCCATGGCTTTTAATTTGGCTAGAGCATTCGCAAATCAGTTTCTTGTTTCGGCTCCGTTTGTGGCCATGTGGCTGCCGTCGCCGCCATCGTCAATCAGACGTGGTCTCTTGTTCCCAAACCATCTCATTCTCTGCTTCGTCCTATCGTCTCTCTTTATTCTGGACAATTAAAGCTCGATCAAACACTTGTCCAAGTGATTGATTATGAGATCACCAATGCTTTTGAAGCAGATGTGGTAATCCCTCTCTAGCTTCTCTAAATGGTAGGATTTCTGAATGAGAATTTGCTAATACAGTGTTGAAAATCTGGATGATTTTGCAATGCAATCCATAAGCTTTGATCAAGATATGCATTCACTTATTTTTCCGTAAATCTTTGAATTTTTTTTTATCATGCTCAAGCATTTGGTTAGGATTTATGGTGTGAAAAATCAATGCAATGAATTATGGGGCTTTTGATTCTTGATTTTTTTCCTTATGTAGGAGGAAGAGGAACATGCCTCGGGTGAGTTTCCATTTAAGATAGAAGATAAACCTGGACATCGGAATGTGACATTGACTAGAGAATATTATGGAGAGCAAATTAAATAGAAGAAAGTATGTCTTGTTTTGAATATGTGTTTGATATAGATAGGCATATATACGAACCAGGAAACGAATGATATAAGCTTTCCGCTAGTTGTTACCGTGACCAAGAAGAGTGGACCGAGCTAAGAGTTTAGCTGCACAGCTCTCTCTGATGAGATTGATATTGATGATTTGTCTGTGAAACATCCTGAGGATTCTTCTCAACAAAAGGGAGTATAACGGACCAGATTTTGAGTAAGCACAACAATTAGTTAATTGCGCAAGTGTCTTTCCACCAATATACTCAATTAATTGTTTCTTATTTTTTCGGAGAGGGTTGGATGAGAATATGCGCAAATAGTTCCACACGTTTTTGGATACCAGATGAATTGTACCCACACGTATCTCTATGATATACCCAATAAAATAATAATGACATACCCATATCCAATTCGAATTAGGTTTTTCGAGTCGGGTTCAGGTTTAGGTATTCATGTCCGCTTTTTATGCACAACCCTAACTTGAATCCTTATCATAAACTTGTGTTCTTTTCAATGTTTTGGTTTCTGTAATATTTTACTTGTATATATGAAGATTGTCAACTATTAGTATTCTCTTAGTCATTTTGTGATTTATTGATTCATAAAATATGAATCTCAATTTTTTCAATAAAAATTATGTGTTATAATTGAATCCTTATCATATAATTTAAAAGATTTGTTTCCGTAATATATATTTTACTTATATACATGGGAACACTTTTTAATATGCCATTACAGGTTTGTTATTATATTACAGAATTTAGGATAAAAGATAATATCATATAGAAAATGAAAAATTCTTAAAATGTATTAATAATAAAATGAAAGTAACACAAATGCAGAAGCAGAAGTAAAAACAAAGGGAAAAACAAAAACAAACAAAAAACAAAAATCAAAGGAAAGTACAAATTTTATTCAATAATAACCATGTCTAAAAATGATGCATATAATGAGGAGATTAATTTTCAAATCTTTGTCATCCAGTTTCTTACTCTTCTAGTTTTGGTTGTTCTGGTTGATGTTGTTGCTTGACATATAGTTAATATTGTTTTTTGGAACAATCACTCCATTTGCATAAGATCCAACCGATGATCTGTAGTTTGGATCATTGGCGAATGCATTCAGATCTAACATTCTTCTTTCATCAAAAGCATCAAGGCCAACTTCATTATTTCCATCACCAATAAGCCCGTGAGTAATATTACCAAAATTTTCTCCCACGCAATTATGATAAAAATTCATTTGAGGATATGGAGAGATTTCACTTGCTAACTTCTCTTTCAAATTTTCAAGAGTATATATCACATAGTTGGTCTGATTGAGATCGAGTTTTTCCACATCTTCATACCAGATCCCGTTGCTCTCTTGACTTTCTCTTAAAGAGTTCAAAATCTTTCTCTTGCTTTTCTCATTTTCTTGTATTTCCAGCACCTACAACGAAATTTAATTCTGTTAGGATAAAACAAATAATACATACATAACCCATGAATTAAGATTTTACAAATACTAAATATTTTGATATATGTTTTAGAGATTTTTTTTTTTTTTTTACCTCAGTGAGCTCTTTGTTGAGATCTTGGATATGCTCAGCTGGACGCATATCAGCAGGTTGTAAGTTGTTGGGATGGGGAAAAGGAATATTATGATTATAGTTTTTGAAACGATAAATCATATCATCAACATTTGGGTGACCAAATGAAAATGCTTTTCCACCAGGAGAAAACACAATCATCAAAACCTCAGCACCACAAAGGGTACAGAGTTCACTAGCTTTTTTAAAGAGACCAAACCTCCTCTTTGAGAAGGTCACTTGAAGGTTGCTCTCCTTAGCCATTTTTTTCATCTCTATTTTCTGACGACCTTTGTTAATTCTCACCATTTTCACAAAATTTTCAACAAAAAAAGAGAGATGATGTTTTGAAATGCAACATGTTCTTTATATTTATAGAGGTGTAGTATACATTGGAATTAAATATTTAAAGTTATTATTAGCAAATCTTATCTTTCAATTTTTATATTTTTTTATATAAATCTAACATTTCCTCTTAAGATTGTCCTAAAAGGAACTTTCTTATTCTAAAATGAATTATTATATTTATAAATTAAAGATTAAAAAGTCTTAATGATAAATTTTACTGAAAAAACCTTAAAATACCTTTTTATGGGATATGAAATTCATGATTTTAGAAGTGCAAACATCTGTCACAATATATGCATTCACTTTTCATGAGAAAATAATAGCTAATTATTAGCTGTCAAGAAATATATTCCACGGAAACAACTATATTTTTATATAGTAAAATTAAAAAATATGGTTTGGGCAGATATTAATCAGTTTCTATTAAGACAGTACTACATAAAGATAGGATAAAATAAATCTTTATTTATCGATGATATTTGAATAAAGACATTGCTTGAGCTATAGTTCTTCGAATTTAAGTGACGATCGTCTGTTCTTGAGAAGCGGCAAGTGTAAGTTCGTTGGGGTTTCTTGTATTATTTTCATTGATCCCCTCAACAATTGTAGTGTCTCTATTTATAGGGATTCCACTAATCCTAATTCATTTATGATTATGTCGGTTCCACTGACGTGTCATTAGGAACCGCCTCCTATTAGGCCGGTTGCTATTCAGTCGGTTGTGCTGACGTGTCATTAGGGTTTGGAACGTCTATCTTTATAGACCCTCTTTATGAAGTGGCGGTAGCTGATATTTCCAATTTTCAATAGAAATAGAAGTGTACGTTACGTGACCCTTCGAAGTGGCATCCACGTGACCATAAAAGCAAGCGCAACGGATTTCTAGTATGAGTACATAATGAAGGAAAATGGAAGTGACTACTTACTTTGGTTGGAGAATTTCGAAGAAGAATAATGTCACAATAAGAAGAGTATGAAGTAGACGGTTTTGTGAGTACTGAGTTCACATGATGTTTTCAATGTAATATTAGAGTTCGGGTCATTGGTAACTTCCATAGATTTGAATAGGGGTGGGCAAAAAAACCGAACCGAACTGCATCGCACTAAAATCAACCGTAATTAGGTGTTTCTGTTTGGTTTTGGTTTTATCAAATAAACCGTATGCTTATTATTTCAAAAATATTCTAGTTTTGGTTTTGTTCCGGTTTAAAACCGTAAAACCATTTCAAAGCAATATATTGCTATATTGTTCATCGAGAAATGTTGCAACTTACAACCATCTCTAAACTTATTCATATCTTGTTGCTCGGGCATAAGAGTTCAACCCAATTCCCACATGGGATGAAAATGGGCCAATGAACCTAGCTGCCAAAAAAAAAAAAATGTAAATTTGCAAAAAAAAAGAAAAGAATTATTTGTAGCCATAAACGCATAATCAACATAGACTTATGTCTTGTTAGTGAGATTTATAATTCATGGCCAAAAAACTGGCTTTTGATTAATCTTGGAATGACACTATTGACCTAATAACGAAATAAGAGATTTGATTTTTTTTTTTTTAACGTTTGAAAGGTTTTAATCTCATTAGTATCGCGCCATACCTTTCCTTTTAAACATGGACTAGAACTTTTTTTTCTTTTTAACAAAGAGTAATTCAAACTTTAATCCTAAGTGATATATTTCATTCACCTTGTTAATTATAAACTCAAATATAACATTATTTTGACTGACCGAGCTAAAGAAAATGTTTTTAATAAAAAATTAAACTTGTGTAGAAAGAGTTTTTGTTTTATTTTTATTAGTAATATACATTAATCTGGGTACAAATCTAGACGATGATAAAGTGATACCACTAGTGTATAAATCATTAACGGAAAAACTAGTTATGCTTTGTGGAAAGCCTCTATATTTTGTACCACTGATTCTTGGTTTAAAATATATCAAATACAACTAATGAAAGAGTATGATATATATATTTTTTTCATAAATACACATCTAATTAATCGGTTAATCCTATTAATCACGGAAAAAACATATCGAACTGTTACAATATTTTTCCGGATTCAACGGTTCAAAAGAATTCTACATTACTATTCCAAATTAACCTTCCAAACCAACCGAACTTCTCTTAAGAGATTTTCTTCGATTTCTTTTCTTTCTTTTTGTGATATTTCTTTTTTAAAGACCAAACTTTAGCTAGATTAATTAACCATTTTCCACAAAGAAAAATAATACACAACCGACAAAAAATTACGTGTACCTGTGAAAGGGTTGGTGGCTAATAGCCAAAATAGTCTTCTCCAGACAAATCCGTGTGCTTCGTCACTAGGCAAAAAAAAAAAATTGAAAAATTATCTATACAATCTTTTTATCCCGAAACAAAAAAAAGGTTAAGGTTCTGATGTTATGATGACATCAAAATATGTAGATTCGGGAGCATATATGGCTATTAATTTATGCACCCATAATATATAATAACCACAACATGATACTTATTTATATTTTAACCTTCAAAAAGTAGTAACGATACAATGTAGTTAAAAAGGATGTACAATAGAGGTTTTACAAGCATCTTTTAAACGTCAAATGTGGTCCACTTCAAAGGGATCAGGTAAGATCGGAATCTTATCAAATAAAGAAAAGAGAATTTGTCCCCCCTAAGTTCTAGCTAGACTGAGAAAATGATATTATTTGTTTTTGTACGTATTAGCATTGTCATGAGCTAGAAGTTGAGATTAGGCATCAACTTCGATTTTTAAAGATAAAAATATGTAGTTTAATGGTTTGTATTAGTATTGTCATTGTTATTAACTTAATATGTTACAATGAGATTTCGAGTTCCACCTGGTTAATTCATATATAAGTGTATAAGTGAAAAATGATCGACATACATTGAACAAAAATAAATTAGAACGTTTGTGTAGTTTTTTTAAAAGATCATGTTATAAGGATTGAAGTATAGATAAAAATGTAACATTCCTTGAACCAAGAGATAAAAAATCTATCTGTTTGTGATAGTAGAAATATTATGGTGTGTTTAAAGTGTGACATGACCGGCTCAAAGCTTATCTAAAAGGTAACCATATTTAAGTTTTCAGTCTATACTAAAATCATGGCTGTTTTAAACAGGATCATTCGTATACAATACTTACTTTAACATAGTAGCATAACATGAATCATATCTAGTGGGTTTGTGGTTCCTCGAGATATATATTCAAGATCACTAGTTTAACTCAATTTAGAAAGGGTCAGCCAAAAGAGATTATAGACTACAGGTTTGGAATTTCCAAGGTTTATAAGATAAAAAAAAAACATATTATGATTCCGATCAAAGCCCAGTATTCTCAACTGAAGTTAAGTACAAACCGGCTATCAAAATCACATGCCTAGACAGAACCAAACATTAAAAAAAAAAACTCAAGCCTTAATGAAATTTTGAAGCAAGAATATAGTTAAACGTTCACAAGAGTAATTAGTTTGAGTGGTTATAACTTAACCAATGAAGCGTAGACATGACGATATGGATCCAAAATGGAAGAGTCCAAAAAAATATGCCATGAGGACAAGTTGTTAAGTGGACAAGAGTGAAGTTGAAAGGAGATGAGTATCTTCCAAAAAAGAATGTATTATCACGATCGAAGCTTAGAAAGTTAGAATAGAGACCAAAGAAGTAGAGAGGATATTTTAGAACTTTTTCGAAGAAGAAATACAGTCCATATCTTAATCTTTTTGTTTATAATATGTATATCTCTTACAATATACCGAGTGGAGAGGAATCAGAGAAGTTAAACAATGTCCAAAACAAAGGAGCAGAAGAAGCGTAAGAAAGGCGCAGATATCGTCGATAAAGAATCATCGACGAAATCTTCCCAAGATTTCGAATTTGTCCACTTGTATTACCACCCAATGTTAATAGATATACAACACTACCTGAATATCCTCCAAAAGGTGCTCTTATTTTTTGCTTCTACCCTTCTTGTGGTTAATAACTTTCGGTTACATTAATCATATATACTTCTTTCCTTTCATAGAAATTTTGTTTAAATTTTTTTCATACAAATTATTAGTTACATATCAAAATTCATATTATCTTTCAAGTTGTCCCTTGAAATTTACTTGAAAATGATTTTAAACCAGAAAATTAGTCCTAGAATGACACTTACGATGAAACGGAGAAAATACTTAAGACTGATGAATTTTTTTATATATTTTTTTGAAAAAAATCCATGCGCAAATGCATGAAATTCTTACAAAAAGAGTGGTTCGCAAGAAAAGTAGTTGATCAAGTTTATTTGGGTTCAAAATCAGCCAATCTTCTTATCCATTGTTAGAAAAGAAGAACAAAGCAAAGATTCTTAAAAAGGAAAGATTAGTTGACTCGTTTGATGACGAAATCAACATATTAGCACCTAATAATATTCGGTTTTTATAGTTTTCAAAAAATGTTTGTGTGGTCACGGTTGTGTTTTTAGAAGCCTAATTAATCTCTATTATTGAGCCAAAGCACTTCTTAATTATTATTATATTGCACTATGATATTTTGTCTTCTCATTGGAGGAATATAATGTAAAGCTAAAAAGAAAGCTACTAGAGAGCATCAAGACATAAATGTACAAAAAAGTTTGATATTCACTAGTAAGGGTAGCACGAGTTTGTGTCTTTGTCAACAGATGCTTACCACACGAGCCAAAGATCACTAGGATCATGATTACATTACCACATTTGTTATAAGAGCCATGAGAACAAGAATGGCAAGAATCGGTGAAAGAATTGTGAGCTGATGTTTCTTTTTATGATTTCGACATATTGAAAAGACATATCACTAAATCGCTATAGACCAATGAACGCGAATAGAACCCATATCATAAGTAGATTTTTTCAATCAAAATGGATGGAAATGATCACAAGAAGCATCAAACATAATCTAACAAGCTCATGTGTTTAAATATAAGCATCGGATACTACAAGTACGACCTAATGATGATAAGATCACTAGATCACATCAAAGGCCTTAAAGAAGTAAGAGAGATGGTCTAAGAGCATGGTGGTTGCCATAGTCTTTACTGTACGGATAGTAGAGCAACTTGCAAGGAAAAAAAGAAAAAACCACTTATGATTTTTCTATAGCATGGTCAAGGAATCTCAGGTTTCATTGGATTGTTTCACAATTTTTTTTGTGTACCATCACTAAGACTTTATGTGCATGGTTGCTAAATGAAATAGTCTCTCTAAAAAGTATTTATTCTTCCAACTGGCTTAACCCCACACCATGCTTTTTTCCTCCTACATATAAGGAGCTACACACTCTCTTAAGTAACCAAATCAACTCCTTTTTTCATCAAGTCATACATACATCTTACTTCTTCTACTCCCTCCTAAGAAACCAAAGTTCCCATTACCAAAATTCTCTTTTCGGTCTTCTTTATAGACATACATACTTATTTGCTAAATGGCTTCAAACTCGATGAACTCTAGCGCTTCTTGGACACGTAAGGAGAACAAACTATTTGAAAGGGCTTTGGCTACATATGACCAGGACACTCCTGACCGTTGGCATAACGTGGCTAGAGCAGTTGGTGGCAAATCAGCTGAAGAAGTAAGGCGACACTACGAGCTTCTCCTTAGGGATGTCAATGACATTGAGTCAGGGCGCTATCCGCATCCCAATTACCGTTCAAATGGAAACAACTGAAACCATTTAAGCTACTCTAAAAGGTAATAGAAAACACCAATTCTATATGCAAAAATGAAAGCATGCAGTCTCTAGTTTCTTTATGTGCCTATTTTGTTTCATTGTCTACTTAGATCTTCTTATTTCAAACCAATCATGCAAGAAATATTTCTTATGATCTAATAGTAAACTCCATTGTTTGTTTCCCAAACTTGTAAGTGTGGGTTCAAAAAAGCAAATCTAGTAACAGAGAAAATACAAAAGCTATAGTTTTGTCAAGTTCTTGAAATTGACAAGTAAGCCATTATCTCCATGCTTCTGACTCATATACTCATAACATTCCATTTTCTTGAACAACCTTTCATTTGTTTTTTAGCAAACTCCTACATGATGATACCACGTTCCATGTCTCTTCTCTTCACTTTTGCAAAAATCTCGAATAGCCTAAATAATATCTACCCCTTATATTATCTTTTTAACTTATAGTGTCTCATCTGGATTTTTGTGTTTTTCAGGTTACTCAACAAGGTTCCAAAACCAGATAAAAACAAACAAAGAGAATGTATTTACTTATATTTGTGTCATTTATACGTTGTCTATGTAAGAATTCTCTACTTTCATGATATATAATCTAAATCAATCAATGTGAGTTTTCATGTGATCAAACTAGTACTTCGCCTCAAACTCTATGATCATTATCACAAAAATCTTGCAAAATTAGACTAAGTAACTGACAAGAATTCAAAACATGGTTTAATTCATTTTTTTTTACTCACCATATGGTACACCTTGACGAAAATTTCCATGGATATCAAAGAGAACATCGTTGTTGTTGTTAAATAAATAAATCATATATAATTATATACTTTGTTAGATGGATTAATCGTTCAAAATATTATCGTTTGGTTCACGTTAGACACACGCGTCCGTATTTACGCTTAAAGTTTTTGCATGGCATGTAAATTTTGAATATCGACTTATGTAAAAGGGGATAATATATATATATANTTTTTTTTTTTTTTTTTTTTGTGTGAAAATATGTCGTCAAATTATATTTTTTAAAGAAAATCGTTGTTACATCATAGTGAAAAACGGGCTAAATTTAACAGTTAGTGACTTAGTGCTATTAATAAATTTAATAATATCCAACGCTTTCTATTCTTTTTTTCCTTAAAAAGTTATTTTTTTTTTTTTTTTTTTTT
>OVAF01001134.1:1594-11701 GCA_900406245.1 Odontarrhena argentea | reverse complement strand
TTTTTTTTTTTTTTTTTTTTTTTGGTAAACCAGGAGTTCCCTGATCCTATGGACGGGACCGGACTTTTCCTGGAGGGTGGTGCAGCCCACGGATAGACCCTCACCTCCGGGTATTCAAATGGGTAGTAAGCATGTACCCATATCCGTGTGGTGTCCAAATGAGACATTTTAGTTTCCAAGGGCGCTCGAACTCAGGTTTAGGAGTTTCACCCTCACCTTTGTCCCTCAAACCACTTGGACTACCTCATCCGGACAAAAAGTTATTTTCTTAAAAAGTTATTTGCGTTGACAAATACAAGTAGTACATTTTTTTTAATTTTAACAGAAAACTATATACTAAAAAAGACTATTCTGAGTTTTAGACCAAAAATGAAAAGTCAAGATTAGAGGTCCACGTCAACTATATTAATTGAGCTACATACTTTTTGTCAGTTGATTTCATCTCGAGTATTATTCGTTTGTTGCGCCAACAAAAATATGTAATAAAGTAATATACATATATATACTTTTTGTGAGATAAATGATTTTTTTTTTTTTTTGGTAAAAGAAGATAAATGAAAGTTCTTATAGCCTATGCTCTAATATTTTAGAGCACAAGCGTTGTATTTTCTAATTCTACATACATTCGCAAATTAATCTGCGACCCATATGAACCATGAACGAGAATTGGAATTATTAATTGAATATCCACTAATAACAATTTCAATTCGTTTATATATATGATTACTCTATATATAAACAGTTTTTTTTATTATTAAGACGAACTATTTTTATCACAATAAATATATTGAGAAAAAAATATTTGATATTTTTATGAAATTGGATTAACACTGGATAAGAACTGCGAGTTTTTGCATTCTAGGCCACTGTTAGAAAATTGAACCACAAATACCCAATATCATACAAATTAAAATGTCTTGGAAAATAAACATTAGTTAAAGGAGAAAATACTGTATGTCACTAAGCATGTAGAATCATCTTCTTTCTTTCGAAATTATTTTAAGCCGCCTTTCAAAAAANATTTTTTTTTTTTTTAAAATTTTTTTAACCCCCCTTTAAAAAAAAAAAAAAAAAAAAAAAAAAAATTATTTTAAGCCATATATTTATATGGAAAAAAATTCTAATCGCGCGAGTGACCGACCAACACTCATCGGTTCAACTTCACTTTTAAACTTTATCCTCAACCGCTAAAGTATTTCAAACAAAATTTAGAAATTGTTGGTTAATTTGAATTGGTTTTTGGGATGGAAGTTGGAACCACTTAACATGAATTTGAATTTTTGAAAAACGGATTAAATACTTCAAAATGCAATATTTGGAGATAAATAAACGAAAAAGATATTGGTTAGGTTTAAAATTATATGGTACAATGATATGGATTAGATTTTGTGTTTAATATATTATAAGGTACTAGGATATAACCGGTATTTTTTAAACATATCAATTCGCAAGTACGTACGTTCGAATAACCCTTATAATGCCATTGTCCACTACCTCAGATCGTGTGTGTTTTGTTTAATATTCCTTCGAGAATATACAATTAAATTCAGTATTTGATAGTTTTAATAATACGAATATGGATTGTGGAATATTTTGTCTAGTTATAAAAATGTTATTTGAAGAACAATTATCTTACGTAAGTTATCTTTTTTTACACACATGATCTAAACAAACGGAATCGTACAGATATTTTTTTCATGGCTGAGTAGTGGAGAACAAAATTTAAGGGCAAGTTTTAAACATTTATAATCAATTTACTTAGTACAGATATATTTTAAAATCCAAAAAAATTCCACTGTTTTATTTTTATTTTAAATGGATGTAGCTAAAGTAGATTTATGTGATTCGAAAAGGGTATGACTAATTGACCGATGTCGGTTAGAATTCAACTTGTTCTAGTGAGACATATCCACAAATGTATCTTAACATATCACATACTAACTAAGTGTAAGAGATTTGAATAATACTTCATCCGTTCCAAAATGATAAATTTTTTACACACATTATTTTAAAAATTAATATTCATTGATAAATGCATATTTATTTACATTATACAATTTTTATAAATCTAAACTAATAGTATTCAATTTTTTTTTCCAATTCTACAAGTTTTACAATATCAATGAATTAAAATGCGTAAAAAAAAGATTTTTTTTTTTTGCCAACAAAACAAATTTTCTTTTTAAAACAGAAAACAAAAAAAAAAACCTTTTTTGAACGGAGGAAAATCGGTAAATGGGTTTAAAACATGGCGTAATTTTGGGCCCATAACTAAATCAGGCCCATGTTTGTTTTTGATTAGTCTCCAAGTAATATGTCTGAGAGCTTAAACCCTTCGCCACCGTCCGTGGAGGTTTATGGTCGGCAAAAATCCGACGCTCAATTTCACCATTTTCATAACACCATTAGCTTCTACTTCTCAATCTCTCGAAAGGGTTCTTCTCAAATCTTTTAATTTGAAGTTTGATTCGGAAAAAATCGATGGCTGCTTCTAGATTATGTTCCGCGGCGGCGATAGCTGCTGCTTTCACTTCGATGTCGATGAGTCCGAATCGTGCTTACGCAGATTCTCGATCCTGGTTTCCGTTTTACTCTTCTTCTTCACCTCCGTCTGATTCTTCTCCGGTGAATCAATCTTCGTCAAAGTCTAATAAGGCGGAGACTGATGAGCCGAAAGGGTCTGGTTTTGACCCTGAAGCACTTGAGAAAGCTGCAAAAGCTTTGAGAGAAATTAATAGCTCTCCTCATTCCAAACAGGTATGGTTTTAGCTAAAGATTGATCTTTTGGTGATTCAGGAATTGGGTTTAGCTAAAGATTAGATTTTGATTTGTGGAGATTGGTGGTCAGAGAATTTGGGTTTGTTTGCAATTAGGTGTTTGATCTGATGAGGAAGCAGGAGAAAACTCGTTTAGCTGAATTAGCATCAGAGAAGTCCCACAATGATGCTGTTCAAGCTCGGAATGATATTGTGAGTGCTTTTAACTCTCATTTTGCAGCTGGTTTTGCTTCTGTTTCGGTTCTTGAATGGTTTTTAGTTTTTTATGATCGAAAAGATATGATTGCTTTATGGGGGGTTTTGGGATTGGCAGGAGAGGCAGCAGAAATTGGCTGAGGATCAGAGACTACTTTTACAGACACAGGCGCAAACGAAAGCTCAGGTGCTACGATATGAGGATGAATTAGCTAGAAAGAGACAGCAGGTTGGTTACTTTTGTTTATGTGTGTTTTTTGTTGATGAAGTAATCTTTATGTGATGTTTGATTTGATGAGTGGTTTTGGTTGTGGAATTGATTGCAGACAGATCATGAAGCTCAGAGACATCATAATGTTGAATTGGTTAAGATGCAAGAGGAGTCTTCGATTAGGAAAGAGAGGGCGAGAATTAGTACAGAGGAACAGATTCAAGCGCAGCAACGACAAACTGAGAAAGAAAGAGCTGAACTTGAGCGAGAGACAATTCGAGTCAAAGCTATGGCTGAAGCTGAAGCTCGTGCTCATGAAGCCAAACTTACTGAGGATCAAAACAGAAGGTTGCTAATGGATAGGATAAATGGTGAAAGGGAGAAGTGGCTTGCTGCTATCAACACAATGTTTGGCCATATTGAAGGTATGGAAGCTGATAAACTTGAGAAACTTTATATCGTCTTGCTTTTGGTTTTGATATAGGCGTCTTTTGTTTACTTTATAAATGAAACTGGCAGGGGGACTCAAGTCTCTATTAACCGATCGGAATAGGCTGATTATGACTGTTGGAGGAGTTACAGCATTAGCTGCAGGTGTTTACACGACTCGGTATGCATCTCTTAACTGACTAAGTTATTGAATATGATGGGATTCTCTAAACCAGTTTGATTTGACTCTTGGGGTCTAATGTAACTTTATTTCATGATTCTAACAGGGAAGGAGCTAGAGTGACATGGGGCTATATAAACAGGATACTTGGACAACCATCGCTTATCCGAGAATCTTCCATGGGTAGATTTCCATTGGCAAGCTCAATCTCACAATTGAAGAACAGAATCTCAGGGGCTGCAGCAGAAGGGGTTAAGCCGCTTGATAATGTAATTCTCCATCCTTCTTTAAAGAAGAGAATCGAGCATCTCGCTAGAGCTACATCGAATACCAAATCCCATCAAGCACCATTCCGCAACATGATGTTTTATGGACCTCCTGGTACTGGTAAAACTATGGTGGCAAGGGAAATAGCTCGGAAATCGGTAAGTTATTACCACTATAGTATTAGCTTTGTTAATGCCGTACATATTTATGATTTCTTTGACACAATTATGTGGTGCAGGGTCTGGATTATGCCATGATGACTGGAGGAGATGTTGCTCCTTTGGGATCACAGGCTGTTACTAAAATCCATGACATATTTGATTGGGCTAAGAAATCGAACAAGGGCTTACTTCTGTTCATTGATGAAGCCGATGCTTTCCTATGCGAGTAAGATCTCCCTCTCTTCTACCTTTTAATAGGTATCTGATTCTAAGATGACAAAAGGAATGCAACTTTTGCTCTGTTTTAAAGAAAGATGAATCCTTTTCTGTGCAGGCGTAACAGCGTTTACATGAGTGAGGCTCAGCGTAGTGCTCTGAACGCTTTGCTCTTCCGAACTGGTGATCAGTCTCGCGACATTGTTCTTGTCTTAGCTACAAACAGACCTGGGGATCTCGATAGTGCGGTTACAGACAGGATTGATGAAGTCATTGAGTTCCCACTTCCAGGTGAAGAAGAACGTTTTAAGCTTCTCAATCTGTACCTCAACAAGTACTTAAAGAAGAGTGAAAACAACATAGACACAAAACCGAAATGGAGTCATTACTTTAAGAAGCTATCACAGAAGATTATAGTTGAAGAAGATTTAACTGATAAAGTGATCTCCGAGGCTGCCAAGAAGACTGAAGGATTCTCTGGTCGGGAAATCGCAAAGCTTGTAGCTGGAGTACAAGCTGGAGTGTATGGCCGAGAAGATTGTGTATTGGATTCACAGCTTTTTAAAGAGATTGTTGAGTATAAAGTTGATGAACATCACCAGAGGATTAGGCTTGCTATGGAAGGTTGTCAACCATTAGTCTTCTCTTAGTCATTTTGTTAATTACTTATTCATAAAATATGAATCTGATTTCTTTATGTGCTATAACTGAATCATTAATATAAAGTTTCGTTATTTTCAAAGATTTGTTTATGATAGGCCGTGCCATNCTTAGTCATTTTGTTAATTACTTATTCATAAAATATGAATCTGATTTCTTTATGTGCTGCCTATAACTGAATCATTACTATAAAGTTTCGTTATTTTCAAAGATTTGTTTATGATAGGCCGTGCCAAAAAACCGGGACTTGAATACTCGAACCTCGACACGATCTGAAAAATTTGGTTCGGATCAGATATGGGTATATCAATTTTATTTTATTGGGTATATTTGAGATATATCTGCATGTACAAATTCAGGTCCAGTTTTTACCTGATAGTCGAACGAAGACCAAAAAACCATAATTTCATATTAAAATATTGGTCATTTGGATCGCAGGTACATGTTCGAATCATGTTTTGTTCGGTTTATAGGCTAATTGATTCCATTTCAAACAAAATAAGTACTTTTGTGAGATTCGAAAATCTCCGAACCAAAAGCTATCCATATATGTTGGGATATTTTACATATACAATTAATTATGATTATGATCCGACCCGAACCTGTACCGTAGGACCCAAACTCGTACCGTAGGACTCGAACCTATAAAACCGAAATCTTACACACGTCTATATGGGTCTGAAAATTCTAGACCCTACAGAATTTGTATCCGAAAGGACTCGACCCGAAAACCATATGCCGAATATCTTATTTATATATATTAATCTTCCATGAGGCATTCTGTTATTTACTAATTCATCAAATATGAATCTGATTTTTCTTGTAATAAAATTTTTGTGTTATAATTGTATCCTTGTCATAAATTTGTGTTGTTTTCAAAGATTTATTTATATAATATCTTACTTAAACACATGAAAATTACCAACTATTAGTCTTCTCTTAGTCATTTTGTTATTTACCAATTCATAAAATATGAATCTGATTTTTTATATATAATAAATATGTGAAAATATGTGATATAATTAAACCCTTATCATAAATTTGTATTCTTTTCAAAGATTTTTTTCTGTAATATTTTACTTATATGCATATAGGAATACTTTTTTTATGCCATTACTAGTTTGTTACTATATTGTGAACTTTACGATTAAAGATAATACCATATAGAAAATCATGGTCAATTGCAAAACTACACCTCAAAATCCACTATTCCAACATTTGCCACTTTTCACCATTTTTATCCCCACTTCTAACACATATTCACCAAAATGCCAAATTTTACACACTTCTAACACATATCCACCATATATAATTTTGCAACAATCAAAATTATAAGCTATAGAAAAATGACAAATTCTTAAAATATATTAATAAACGAAAGTAAAAAAAGAGAAGCATAAAAAAAAAACAGAAAAACAATAAAACGAAAAACAAAAAACAAAAGACAAGAAAAGTACAAGTTTTATTCAATGTCTAAATGGTGCAAACAATAAGGAGAATGATTTTCAATTTTTTCCATCTAGCTTCATACTCTTCTAATTCTAGTTGATGTTGTTGCTCGACAAATAGTTCATATTGTTATTCGGAACAATCACTCCATTATAGTCTGGATTATTGGCAAATGCATTCAGATCCAACATTCTTCTTTCATCAAAAGCATTAAGGCCAACTTCGTTATTGCTATCACCAATAAGCCCTTGAGTAATATTTTCAGAATTTCCTCCCAAAAAATTATGACAAATATTCATTTTGGGATAGTGAGAGATTTCACTAGCTAACTCATCTTTCAGATTTTCGAGAGCGGATATAAAATAGTTCGTCTCGTTCAGATCGAGTTTTTCTATATCCTTTTCATACCAGATCTCGTCTTTCATTCGGTTTTCTCTTAAAGAGTCTAAAACCTTTCTCTGGTTCTTCTGAGTCTCTTGTATTGTCAGCACCTGCAATAAAATTTATTTTGTAATGTAAATAATTCATACATAACCTATGAATTATGATTTGAAAAATACTATATATTTTGATATATGTTTTAGAAAAATATTAATATATATATTAACCTTAGAGAGTTTTGTGTTGAGCTCTTGGATATGCTCGGCTGGAAGAGTATTAGCAAGTTGTAAGTTGTTGTGGTGGGGAACATTAACATAATGATTATAGTTCAAGAAACGATAAATCATATCATCAACATTTGGGTGACCAAATGAAAACGCTTTTCCACGAGGAGAAAACACAATCATCAGAACCTCTGCACCACATAGAGTACATAGTTCACTAGCCTTTTTAAAGAGACCAAACCTCCTTTTTGAGAAGGTAACTTGAAGATTGCTCTCCTTGGTCATTTTTTTCATTTCTATCTTCTGGCGACCTTTGTTAATTCTCACCATTTTTACAAATTTGTGAATGAAGAAAAGAGAACTGCTGTTTACAAATGAAAAGTGGTCTCTGTATTTATAGAGGTATCGTACACATTGAAATTTAATACTTTAAGGTATTCTTATAAATCTTATCTTTTATATATATATATATATTTTTTTATATAAATCTAAAATTTCCTTTTAGGACTATCCTAAAAGGAAATTTTAATTTTTAAGATGAGTATTAGATTTATAAAATAAATAAAAATCTAAAAGATAAAATTTACTACCAAAAATTAAAATATATGTATTTATGGGATATGAATATTAGAAATGCAAATGGCTGTCACAATATATGCATTCACACTTCAAGAGCAAATAATAGCTAATTATTAGCTGTTAAGAAATATATTCAATTGAAACAGCTGTATTTTTATATAGTCAATTGTTTTTAGAAAAAATTATTTTTGGTAAAACTAAGAAATACAATATAATTCTTTACAATAAAAAATGTTTTTTTTTACAAAAAAATTTGAAATATAGATAACTTGAAAAAAAAAATGAAAGTGAGCAATTTTTAAATAAATTTATCTAAAAGAAGGTCTGGTCTTTTTAAAAAGACTAGAAATAAAAACCCAAACTATGTTTCGATCCTATATACTTGGTTTTTTTGTTTTCTCAAACATTAAAATTGGATGTATAACAAGATAAAAACGAAAAAAACCAAAATTGCTCCATTTTATTATCTGAAATTGCTCCAGAAAAAGTTATACAGTTTTCAATAATTTTTGCAGTGGCGTGAGAAGGTTAAACTTGTAGGATAAGTGTGACTTCAATTTTTAACAATTGGGCTTTGATCCATTTGCTATTTTCTAAATTGGGTCAATAAGAAAATCAGGTTTTCTTAAGTTTATTAAAATATTAAAAGTAAATTAAATTTATATTTAAAAAACTTTTTAAATTGGGCTTTGATCTCATGAACCGAGCCCATTTCTAGAATAGGCCATATTACTAAGAATTGAGTCCATATTCAAGTTTGTAATATTTACAAAGCTAGATTTTTAAAAAAATGTATTACAAAGCTCTAACCACAAGTCAACACATGGCAATTACAACACACATTACTTCTCCAACTTAATCGCCACGTAAATATCCGATAAACACGTGTCCAACATAAACCGCTTATCTAGTGAAAGAAACGAATCTCTCTCTCCTTTTATAAACTACAAACTTCCAATGAACATTGGAACCAGAAAACAAAACAGTTTTTTTTAAAAGAAAATGGAGAAACAAAGGTTAGTGATGGTGACGTTAATGCTTGTAATGGTGGTGATGCTTACGTTGCAGAAGACATGTCATGGTTGGGAAGAAGATAAGGAGAAAACTGCATCTTGGACTGGTTGGGTTTCTGATAAAATGTAAGAGTCTTTCATCTTTATCTCTTTGTTTAGATTTGTGTTTTCTTTGAATGTGATCATAATTTGAATGTAGACATGTGATTTACGGTTTTGAACGAGATATAGTTTATGTTACGTTTGGAGATGTTATATATGTTTTGGTACAATGTTGATATGATTGATTTAAGAGTTCTCTGTTTTATGGAAACAGAGGATTTGGAAACAAGGGAAATGAAGTGGAAGAAGAGGTTGAATCTGCTAAGAACTATGCTTATGATAAGGCTGGATCAGCCTATGACGAGGCCGGTGATGCCAAGGACATGGCTTATGACAAGGCCGGTCAAGCCAAGGACATGGCTTATGACAAGGCGGGTCATGCCAAGGACATGGCTTTTGACAAAGCGGGATCGGCTTATGATATGGCTGGTGAGATCAAAGATATGACTTATGACAAGGTGGGAGGAGCCTATGGGAAAGCGGAAGACATAGCCTATGATATGGCTGGTGAAGCTAAGGATATGACTTTTGACAAGGTGGGAGGAGCTTATGGTAAAGCTAGTCGAGCCAAAGACATGGCCTACGATAAAGCCGGTCAAGCCAAGGACATGGCTGGTGAAGCCATGGATATGACCTACGACAAGGTAGGAGGAGCCTATGGCATGGCCTACGACAAAGCCGGTCAAGCGAAAAACGTGGCTTTTGACAATGTGGGATCAGCTTATGACAAAGCCAGTCAAGCCAAAGACATGGCCTCTGAGAAAGCCGGTCAAGCCAAAGATACGGCCTATGACAAAGCCGCATCAGCCTCTGAGAAAGTTGTTCAAGCCAAAGACATGGCCTACGACAAGGCGGGTCAAGCCAAAGACATGGCTTACAACAAATCTGGATCAGTTTCTGAGAAGGCGGGTCAAGCCAAGGACTATGCCTACGACAAGGCTGGTCAAGCAAAGGATGTTGCGTATGACAAAGCAGAGAATGTGATTAAGATGGCAACGGAAAAGAGCGATGAAGCTAAAGATAGTGCTTATGGGACATACAAAAAAGTTAAAGAAGGATCCAAGAAAGCTAAAGACATGGCATCGGATGAAGCATATGGAACTTACCAAAAAGTCAAAGAAGGGTCCAAGAAAGCGAAAGACATGGCCTCGGATAAAGCTCAAGACGTTAAAGAAACCGCAGGGCGAGCAATGGACTACGGTAAAGACAAAGCAGCCTACGCATACGAATTCGGAAGTGAAGCAGCCGAAAAGCTTGAAGAG
>OVAF01001133.1:0-25576 GCA_900406245.1 Odontarrhena argentea | reverse complement strand
CAACTACAAATGTAGTCGCAATTTGTAGTTGCAATCAGCCTGTTTTCTTGTAGTGGATAACACCAAAGCGGTTACTGGTGTGTTATAATTCCAGCTCATGAAGAGACGCGTTGATTTGGAGAATTAGGGTTTAGGGTATTGGAGAAGAGAAGAGGAAGGAAGATCTGCGTGGTGTGTGTGAGAATGAGGCCAGCAGCATCGTCTCCGATCTCCGAAATGGACGCCACAGACGATATGCACGAGGCGTTATTCGCGAAGCGAGGTTGTTGTTTCCTTATGCCTTGCCTGGCCTCATCTCAATCCTCCACCCGCGGGGGATCCGTGTGGTGGTGGGTTCGAGGGTGGAGGAAGATGAGAGAGTGGTCGGAGCTAATCGGAGGACCAAAATGGAAGACTTTCATCAGGCGATTGGGACGAAACCAGTGCTGCTGCGGAGGCGGGAGTGGTTCAATCACAACTTTCATCAGGCGATTGGGACGAAACCAGTGCTGCTGCGGAGGCGGGAGTGGTTCAATAACAAACCAGGGTAAATTCCGGTACGATGCGTTGAGTTACTCGTTGAATTTCGATGAAACCGGACATTTTGAGGACGAGTTTCCGTACCGGGATTACTCGATGAGATTCATGGCGCCTTCTTTGCCGGTATCCACAAAAGGCTCCATGGATTTCGATAACGACAAGGACCTGCGCTTCTCTTTCTAGTATAACGAATGAATGATTAATTTACAAAGTCGACTTGTTCTTAATTTGAACATTTTTGAATTTTGTAAAAATAAAATGTTTTATAATAATTTGCTCAAGATCAGAAATCAAAGAGGGCAAATTGAAATACTAGTAGTTATTTGAGTCTTGTTCTAGATTTTACTTTCTCACTATCTTACTTTATGATCATGCATCGTTGCAAGAATGACTAGTTGTGGGTATAATATGAACCCCATTATATTAACAACATGGGGAAGTCTAGCATCTACCTAGCTTTGATGATTTCGATCCATATGTCTTTGCATATTCTGTATTATATATGGAGAAAGGAATGTATAAGATATTTGCTAGTAATGCTCTGATGTATCAGGCGCGATTGCAATTCTTCACATCTTTTGTCTGTGTAGACATATGAGTGTACGACTAACTGAATATGTAAACCCATATCTCCTCATGCGAATCTCCTGAGTGGTACGTATGTCAACGATTATACTAGTATCAAATCGTTGCCATTAATTAATTATTCTACTTCATTTGTATACGTTACAGTATATATATATATATATATGTTTGTTTCATTTAATTAATGGGAAGACATTTTCTATACAAAATTAAACAAAAGAGCTGTTGTTTTTTCTTCCTGTACGCAACTTCGTGGCATATAGATTCGTAGAAAAGATTTGATGTTAATTAGACCAATTCTTATGCATTACCCGAAACAGGACCGGAGACTAATTAATAATAATAACTGAACATGTAGTAAGTAATCATTCAAAGAAAAATAAAGTCTTATTTGCCTCATTGTACGTACATTTCCTAGCTAATACTCTTTCAAAGATTTGACCCCAAAAAAAGAAGAAGAAAAAACTCTGTCAAAGCAAGCTCACCTGATGTCTTACATTACATGTTTATCACATGTATATATGTATCCAGTCAAATCTTTCAATTATATTATAATGATGTCGCACAATAATTAACTTCCTTTTTTTTTTAGGGGTCAATTCTCAAATTTATTTCAAATATGTCTTGGACAAGTGGGAAAATAACAAATCCCTTGTTTATGTGACCCAAAAAAAAAAAAAAGCCCTTGTTTAGAGCTTGTATTTGATTTTGTATTCTGGCTTATTTAGAATTTGATATTATATGATTTTTTGTCTTTATAATTAGTAAGTTAACATTTTGAAGTTGTTTTAGCCATATTTCTCAAATAAAAACAATACTTATCAATAAAACTTCAGTTATAATTAAAACCTATTTGAAAAGGCAAGAAAGAAAATAAACTTATTTTTTTCTATGTAAATACACTTTAAATATCATCTTGGAAATGAAATGATTACAATTTGATCAATCTGTGATGTTGTCTAATAAAAACGACGTCTCTTCCACAAAGAAAGAGTCAAAAACCATACAGTACGTAATTCCAAATATAGAAATTGGTCACCACCAGAAACAAGGACCATTGACTCACTTAATTAAACCCGCGGCAGCCGAAGTTTCCTCAATAAGAAAACTGAATTAAATGACAAATAACGAATAATCTAAAAACCTTTCATTGTGAGAATGTCATTAATAATAATTAACAACTAAATCAAAGACTAATTAATAACCATACATAATTAACAACTCTCCTGAGAGTTTCTTCCCCAAGGTAGTTCGTGCTCAACTAGAATATACAAGTATGAAAGTGGACACCTGACCATTAATTAATGTCACTGAATACTTTATGTAATTTATGCGACGACTCTACTTCTATATATATATTAATCCTTTTTCTTGGCAAGGTTTGATCAAGAGCCTTAATTATTACAATCAGCCACACATAAATTAATACGCCATATGTTACAAGAAAAAGACTGATTATAAACCGGTTTGAGAAAGCAAAAAAAGAAAAGCTGTTTGAAGTAGATACTTGATACTACTGTTGTCATTACGAATATTTTAGAAATCTATATTTAGGATTCTTTAACTTTGGTCTTTGGATAAGTGGTGCAAAGCAAAAGAATTAGTGCGTAACGTACTGCTAATGAATTTTATTTTATTTTATATATATATATATATATATATATATATATATATGTCAACTAATAAACTATTTGCGAAGTTGAAGTGTAAATAAGTTTTAATTTTTCTAGATATAGTCAGTTTACATTATCGATGTTGAGTGACATGCACATATATGTAGACAGAAGTGGTTATATTTTAGTAAAAAAGGTATGCATGGTGGGGGGTATATAATTAGGGATAACAAAGATTGGGACGTAGATGTGGTTGGTTGGGACGTAATCTGGTATACGTGCAGTCTCATCCAATGTAATTATGTGTAGGATTCACTAAACCAATCTAGACTTCTTCACGAAATGAAACGAAAAAGAAAGAATATATCCTAATTAATATGGAATGGAATGATGGGTCTATGCTGGTGGATCATTGATGGCTCTATGCTACTTATTTTGATGGATCGTTACTTTAATCGGCAGCCTCTTAATCTTCGATTATGTTTGGTTTAACTACACCTACACCTACCCAAAAAAAAAAAAAAAAAATTAATTAATACACCAGCACAATAATAACATATGTCTTTGCTTTTGAAAAATAAAATAGGTATCATGATTGTACATGTGAGTTTCAAAACTGTAAAAAATTAACCGCTGGGGAGTAACAAGAATTACACCAAAGATTAACCGCCAGAATCGGAGAGACATTTGGGAAGGTTGTTTATAAAACTTTCAAAGGCTTAAATCGTAGGTGGTTCAAGAATGAATTTGAAATTAGAACAAACATATGAGATGTTATGAAGACGTGTTGTAGTGTCTAAACTAAGATGTGAGTTCCTCTCTCTCTAGAAACTGAGATATTCTTCCTGAAAATCATTCGGATCCCAATAAACTGATTTTTAGACTTATAATTATAATTAAGAGGTTATTTACTCATGCATGGTTTTGATATTGTACATGTATCTACGAAAGGTATTAAGGTATGAGTATATGTTGAAATACATGATGATCATCAATTCATCATAAGTTGATTCTTCGCTAATACTTAAAATTCCTGTCCAAAATTTATGATATCTATTACAAACAAAAAACTCAAATTATATCTTCACATTTTTAAAACTGATATATGAGTTATAGTTAATACATCAAATGTTATGTTTTAGTTGACGGAATAATATTTATATTTAAAATTGGGATTTGGAGTACTAAAATTAAATCTTTAACATTTTTTCAAAATTAGGATTGGAGTAGTAATTTTTAGTATTGGATTGGACTAATAATATTTGCTATTAATTTTTTAGTATAAATGGTTTTATTATTATTAGTAGTATATATAGAAAATAAAATAAATAGAAGTAATTAAGATGGTAAGATATATATTAGATATATTATAAAATGTTACTAAAAACAATGGACATCAAAATTGAACTTAAGGTTTTTATGTTAAAATTTATTGACATTAAAATTTTATATTTTTAAAAAACCCTATGGATATCTTACCAATGTGAATGCTCCAAAAGTTGATTCCCAATAGTTTTGATATCTCTTTAACATTTATAATATATATTGATTACAAGCAAAAAAACTCAACAAAATAGGCTGTGACATATAGAAATCATAATGATACAAAGTTAAATGAGTCACAATTCTGAAAGGATAATGACAAGGAAACGAAAACTACTTTTTTATCTTATAAACTCAATTGGATTTTGGGTAGTGTCTCATTTGAATAATTAAGAATCCACTATATATTTGAATAATTAAGAATACACCATTTATTTGAATAGTCTTTTCGTTTCTCAATTAGGTTTTTGCTTATAAATAGACAAGAGGCAGGAGCCGAGGTTTTCTCATAACCCTCACAACTTCTTTGAAACAATACACTAGTTTTATTTCTTATTCTCTTATTTACGTTTTAAATATTAAGAAGATGAGAGTAATTAGTTCTCTAATTTCTTCCATTTTCGCTAAATTCATCCCCCGAGACTTCCATGAGGTTTACTCAAGAATGTCCCTCCTCGATCGTATTCTACTTCTTGTAAGTCTAACTAAACTCTTAGTAACAAAATGAAATTAGAAGGTGATGTATTAACTATGGATGGTCTATAATGTTTCATTTTTTACACATTTGAAAAATAATTATGTATGATAAAAAATGTTGACTTGGTGCAGATTGTGCATTCAGTGGATAAGATGATTCCATGGCATAAGCTTCCGGTTTTCCTAGGTTTGGCCTATCTTGCATTACGCAGACATCTTCACCAACAGTACAACCTCATTAATGTTGGAAAAACACCGACGGGGACTCGGTATAACCCTGCTGATTATCCATACCGGACTGCTGACGGAAAATTCAATGATCCCTTTAACGAAGGCGTTGGTAGCCAAAATAGTTTCATCGGAAGAAATTGTCCTCCCGTCAACCAGAAGGCAAAGGTAAAATTTATTACCTACATATATATATATGTGTATAAAATTTTGAATTGGGTTATGGATTTTTTTGATTTATTAATTAGTTCATAACAAATTAAAATATATATAAACTATAAAAAAATCATTTTTGGTTGAACTCTTGTACGTAATTTATTAAACCCATTTTGGTTTGGAGTATTAAAAGTAATTTGGATTTTTGTTCTAGTTCAGTTGAAATTTCAATTTTTGATGTAAGAACATGCCAAGAACCAATTAAAACTCAACTAATGAATTGACGTACTAATATTATTGATTTGAAGAATAGTTTGAAAGGAACAGTTTCCTCATTACAGAAGTTTCTATATTTTTGCACCTTCTCCATTTCTAGAAGGTTTTTGAATTACTTTTTATTCAAAGGGTAAAACTAAAAGTCCTTCTTTTTTTTTTGTTGTTGTTGAAGTTATTGAAGCCAGACCCTATGGTAGTGGCCACAAAACTACTAGCAAGGAAAAAGATGATCGACACAGGAAAACAATTTAATATGATTGCAGCTTCTTGGATTCAATTCATGATCCATGATTGGGTTGATCATCTTGAAGAAACTAGCCAGGTACATATATATATTCATAAATTAATTCCAATCCATATCACAACAATAGTATTATTCCATATGGTTTAATTATTCTGGTTATTAATTGTTTGGTAATTTAGATTGAGCTGGTGGCTCCAAAAGAAGTAGCGAACCAGTGTCCCTTAAAATCCTTCAAGTTTTACAAGACCAAGGAAGTCCCTACCGGATTCTTTGAGATCAAAACCGGTTCTTTAAATATTCGTACACCTTGGTGGTAAGTGGTTTATACTATATAAGTCTTAATTATACACTAGACTAAGATATAATACTTTACACATTAGTGGTAAGTACTTTCCACATTGTATATATATACTATTCAGCTTAGTGGGTTACAATTTATTCCAAGTATAAATATAAACTACAAATCGGAATTGTATCTGGTATACTAAACCTTAATAAGTGGTAAGTAATTTACTCCAAGTTGAATTATCTTATACATTTGTATGCTGTACACCGTACCTTAATTAGTGGTTTGTAATTTAGTCTGAGTATATAAATTACACGTTATAATTTATAATTGTAATTAACTAGTAAGTAGTTTATTCTAAGTCTAACCTATATACATTCAAAGATATATTTTTTTTTTTGGAACTTATCTTTGATTTTAATATATTAATCTAATTTGAAAATAGTCGACTTGCTTGGACTACATGAATTGGCACTATGTTAAAATTTTAGTATATTTGGTTTGACGATTCCAAGCTAGTTAAGGCTAATTAACCTTGGCATTATATGTTTAGACGTTCGTGCAATGGACGTATATATATGTTTAGACACATGCGCATACAAACCATATACGTGAAAATGTAAAATAATTAATATGCATATGGGTGATTACTAAATTAGGGATGCGAGCTCCATCTATGGAAGCAACTCGACAGCCTTGGGGAGGGTGAGAACTTACAAAGATGGAAAACTAAAGATATCAGAAGAGACTGGTCTCCTCCTCGACGACAGCAACGGTTTACCCATTTCAGGGGACATACGTAACAGTTGGATCGGTGTCTCTGCCTTACAAGCTCTCTTTGTCAAAGAACACAACGCCGTATGCGACGCCCTTAAGGTTTTTTTTTTTCTTGTAAATTACAAAATTTAACAAATTTTCCAAACCGACTAGAGACGTTGAAAATATGTTCTAGATAAATGATTTCACCTATCTAAATTCTCTAATTTACTAGAAAGAGGATCGGGATTTGGATGACGAAGATTTGTACCGCCATGCTAGGCTAGTGACTTCAGCGGTGATTGCCAAGATTCACACTATAGATTGGACCGTCGAGCTTCTCAAAACCGACACTTTACATGCTGGGATGAGAGCAAACTGGTGAATATATATAATACATTTCTCGATTTATAATTGTGTCACCCATCTTTGCATCTAACATCTAATGTGTTTTCAGGTACGGATTATTGGGAAAGAAGTTTAAAGATTCATTCGGACATGTAGGAAGTTCGATCCTTGGAGGTCTCGTGGGTATGAAAAAACCAGAAAATCATGGAGTACCATATTCTATAACCGAAGAATTCACTAGCGTATATCGAATGCACCCTCTCTTACCTGATGATTTTCAAATGCGTGACATCGATGCTAGACCAGGAACTAATAAATCATTACCATTGATGGAAGAGTATAACTTTCTATTTTTCCTTAGTTTTGAAATTTCCTAATCAAAGAGTTTAGAAGTTAATTTTCTTTTTATTATTGGTTTAGGATTCCCTTGGAAAAATTGGTTGGTCTGAAGGGGGAACAAGTCATATCTGAGATTGGGTTCACTAAGCTAATGGTCTCAATGGGTCACCAAGCAAGTGGAGCCCTTGAACTAATGAACTATCCAGTTTGGTTTAGGGATATTATTCCACACGAGCCCAACGGCCAAGATCGCCCGGACCATGTTGACTTGGCTGCTCTAGAGAGTAAGTCAATCAGATCTCAACCGTTAACATTTTTTATTATTATCTTCTACATTAATTGTAGTTTGATTCACTATGTTATTGATCACATCATGAACTTGGTTCGTCATTTTAGTCTATAGAGACAGGGAGAGGAATGTTGCACGGTACAACGATTTCAGGAGAGCAATGTTTATGATTCCAATAAAGAAGTGGGAAGATCTAACGGACGATAATGAAGCAATTGAAGCTCTAGATGAAGTGTACGGTGGTGATGTAGAGGAGCTAGATCTTCTGGTGGGACTTTTGGCAGAGAAGAAAATCAAAGGTTTTGCTATTAGCGAGACTGCATTCAACATTTTCCTCTTAATGGCCTCAAGGTACATATATATTATAGCTTCAAATCATATATTTGTAAGGAAGTAAATTAAGGTCGTTAATAATGTGTTGATGATTTGAATATATCAGGAGACTAGAAGCGGATAGATTTTTCACGAGCGAATTCAACGAAACTATTTATACGAAGAAGGGACTGAAATGGGTGAATACTACAGAGAGTCTTAAAGATGTGTTTGATCGTCATTATCCAGAAATGACTGACACATGGATGAACTCCCAAAGTGCATTTTCCGTCTGGGATTCGCCACCGGTTGCCAAAAATCCAGTCCCTCTTTATCTCCGAATCCCCTCTTAATTATTTTGATGCAGTGTTTGAGACACTTTTCATTTGCATTCTTGGTTGTGAGCATACATGATATGATCATGCATGCATCATTTGTTCAACAATTAAGTCGTTTGTAACAATGTTTTGTTATACAACAATAATGGCACGATCTTGTTTTCTTGCTACTTAATTTAAGTATTTGATTCATGTTTTAAACTGTGAGCTGTGACAATATTGTAGTATTTCTATTAATTATTCTAAAATAAATTATTTTAGACTAATTAATAATGGGACCCCACTGGCTAATAAATATGCGGAGGGGGTTAAGTTTAAATACAAAACGGCAAGCAGTTTGTTCCTCTGTCATCGAAACGACACGTGACTTCCAAATCTCCAGGCCTTAATATAATATTTGGGCTTAATCCTTTAGTCCAATTGTCTTTCGTCTTCTGATTTGATATGAAAGTGTAATCCAGTAGGTTTTTAGGGTTCTTCAAGGTTTATGTGAAGATTTGAATTTTCGTCTCTCTTCCCTCAGTTCTCTGTTGGTGACTAAAGATTTGGGGGTTTTCAGGGTTTATGATCGGAAAGTCAAGATAGTAGCAGAGTATAGTGTTAATTGGTTTGTGGAATCTGCAATGGACGGCGAGAAAGATGCGTTTTACGTTGTTCGAAAGGGAGATATCATTGGTGTCTATCGAACCTTGAGCGAATGCCAAGAACAAGCTGGATCATCTGTAATTTCTTTCCTTTTTCAAACTTGAGAATGCTTTCTTTTCTTAGATTCAAGTTTGATGTTTTTTAGGTTTCACATCCTGCAATGAGTGTGTACAAGGGATATGGTTGGCCTAAAGGAGCACAAGACTTGATATCGTCGTTTGGGATTAAGAACGCTCTCTTCTCTGTAAATGCCAGTTATGTCAAAGATGATGTTTTTGGGAAACTCATTCCTTGTCCTGTTCAGGTTAGATGCAGAATCTTTGAGATGTTACTGCTCTTGTCTAAAGTTCTGTTTTTGACTTTTGGTTTTTTACATTTCAGCAACCATCTTGCAAACCTTCCCAGCCTAAGAGAGAAATGGTAAAAACAGAATGACTTATCAGTTGTAGTAATTGTGTCGTTCCTCCTTTTCTTGAAGATAATCTTGTGCTTCTCATCTTTCCAGGGAGCTGATAATTTGGGTTTATTTTCCCCGAGTCCTCCGCAAAAGCATCTTAAGGCAGAAAGTGGTGTGGTTCCTCCTAATAACATACCTCAGCAGCAGATACCTAAAAATGTATTGTCACTCAACAAAATATCTCAGTTATATGCTTGTTTTTTGCATCGTTTGTAATGATCCAGAATGTATCTTTGAACCTCAGGATTCATGTACCATTGAGTTTGACGGTGCTTCAAAAGGAAACCCAGGAAAAGCTGGTGCTGGAGCTGTTCTCCGTGCTTCAGATAACAGCGTCCTCTTCTATCTACGGGAAGGTGTAGGCACTGCCACGAACAATGTTGCAGAGTATCGAGCTTTGATTCTTGGTTTGAAGTCTGCTCTTCAGAAAGGGTTTAAGAATGTGCGCGTCCAAGGAGACTCAATGCTTGTCTGTATGCAGGTCAGGAAAAGGCATCACCCTTTCCTGTTTTTGGTCGGATCATTCGTGTTAGTATCTTAATTGTTTTTGGAAACTTTGATAAATCAATGAAACAGGTTCAAGATGCATGGAAAACCAAACACCCGAAAATGGCTGAGCTTTGTAAACAGGCCAAGGAGCTCAAGAGCCGCTTCAAAACATTCCACATTCAGCACATTGACAGGGTAAGCCACCAAATCCTTTTGTTTAGTTGCTGATTTGTGATCAACTCTGTGGTTAGACTGCATACATTCATCTGATTTCTAACCTTAAATCTTAATTCGGTTTGGAAACATTTTGTTTGTAGGAATTTAATTCTGATGCTGATGCTCAAGCTAACTATGCGATCAATCTCGGAGGTGAGTTAGTTAGTTTATGAGCTTAGAAGAATATGAACCTATAAGAAAATCGATATGCAACAAGCTAACTAAAATTCTTTTTTCTTTACTCATTGTATATCCAGAGGGTCAAACAGAAGTGATTCCAGGGGGCTTGAAGAGGATTACGTAAATAGTAATAAAGTAATATATATTCCTGTTTTCATGTTTCTGGGATCGTGTTTTTGAACATGTTATGTGTTGACATAAACACCAACATGATGATGAACATGTTTCGATCTCACTTTTGCTCTGTCCCCAGCCTGTTGACATTTCAGTCACTTGTTCTCTAAGTTAAATTCCCAAGAACATGTCTCTGCTTTCTCTCTTTCCTCTTAAAGTCATGTCAATAATTCTCAAATAATAATGTTTTTTTGGTTATGTTCTCGGTTTCAATCAACCCTTAGCCAGAGAGTCAGAGACTATCCACATGGGAGAGTAAATTCCAAGAATACATCTCTACATGTACCCTAGTAACTTTCACTTTCCTAAATATGCATGGAGCATTACACAAAAAAAAGGTGTATTGTGATTTGTAATGGGGTAACAAAGAAAGAGTTGTAAATTTGTAATGATATGAGACTGCTATATAACCAAACCGAACTCGAGAAGATAAATTACAGAGGGAAAAACAAACTAACTTTCTACATTTAGTAATGCACACACTATTTACAGTTTCTTTTTTGGATTTTTCCCCTTTTCTGGTTTGTTTTTGTTGTTTGTATCTTCACATCAACAGTAAGAAAACAAAAACAAAAAGTGTAAAAGATGTAACAAAAGTAAAGCTCACAGTTCAGAAGATCTTCCACCATTACTTATGGATCTTGGTTGTCTCAAAAGCTCAATCAAAGTCTCAGCCTTTTGCTTAGCTCGACTTGTTCCAGCTTGAGTAAGAGCCACAAGTGGAGGAATGGCTCCTTCACGGGCCACCATGGTTCTATAGACAACACTCTCTTCACAAAGCTGAAGCAGTATCGACACAGCAATCTCTTTCTGTCTCTGTGTTCCCGCCTCAACAATCTCAACCAATACTGGAACTCCTCCTTCTTCCACAAGCGAAGGTTTGGATTCCGGCACCGACATTAACAAACTCATCACAAAAGCCGATTTATCAACCATATTCGATCCGAAATCCGCCATTAATTCCACTAACGGCTTCATGATCCCCGATTGTACAGCTCTGAGTTTGTTCTCTTTAGCTGAACATAACGAATACAAAGCAGTAGAAGCATCTTTCTTCGCTCTAAATCCACCAGTTTCTAAGAGATTCACAAGAAGAGGAATCGCTCCTGATCTTCCGATGGCGACTTTGTTATCTTCAACCTGAGATAATCGGAGAAGAGCACAAGCAGCATTCTCTTTCGCCGTCGGTGTTCCCATTTTCAAAGCTCTAACAAGCGGTTTAATCGCACCGGACGAAGCAATCAGCTCTTTATTCTCATCACAGAGCGAAAGATTCAAAACAGCAGTGACTCCATACTCCTGAAGCTGAAGATCCGAAGACGCAATCAACGAAATCAAAGGCTTGATCGCACCGGCTTTAGCGATTTTGATCCGATTCTCCGGTTTGTTCTTGGACAAAAGCCTGATCTCCATAGCAGCTTGCTTCTGCTCATCGATCGAGCAAGCGGAATCGAGAAGCGAGACGAGGTGAGCGATGAGATCATCGGAGTTATCAGAGGTGCAAGAGAGGAGAAGCCGTCGGCTCTCGGAGGAAGCGGTGGGGAACTCGCCGGATCTGTCGCTGTTACAATCGCTGAAAGCAGAGGACGAGTCGTTGACGCTTAAATCGCTGAATTTGCGGCCCATGTAGGTGAAGCTTGTGCGATTCTTCTCAATCTCCATGGATGATGGGATTCAAAACCTAATCGAATTTCAAAGCATCAAAAAAAAAAAAAAATTGTGGAGGAAGGTTAGGGTTTGTGGTGAGAGTGTCAGGAATATTTGTTTGGGATGTGTATACACTAGTATTATTAGCTAAAGGAATCAAGGAAAGAGAGAAAGATAGACACAGAGCAATCAATAATAATAACACCTTATTATTAAACTAATTGATATCAATGATATTTATTATTGTTTACGGTTACTTTGGGCTTTTCGTTTTACAGAAATGGGCTTTTAATGTGGGCCCTTCTCTTTTGCTAGTCATACATACAAGTGAGAGGAGAGGTTGATTGGATAAACGTGTAATCAGATCGTCTCCCCGATTTCTTCTCTTCTCTCTCGTCCTTGGAACCAGGTATGCGTCGTCTTCTTCTTCTCTTCATTGAGATCGGTTTTCTATCGGAAGTCAATTTTCAACTGGAGGATTCGATGTTTTAGGATCTTTGCTAGAATGTGTTTAGAGTTGGGTTTATGTCTATGATCACTTTAATTCTTATATCGATTTCCTTGACGAATTCGTGATCTTCGATCCTCATTGCTCTTTTAGGCTCTTAGATCTATTTGACTCTGAGACCATTTGTTGTGATTCCGAGTTATGGATTTTGCTAGATTCAATAGATCTGCTTTCGTAAACCCCAACATTTTGTGACACTGTATTCAACAGATCGACTTAGTCATACTTTATAATTGATATGATCTCCCAATAAGTGATCACTTAGGTATTTGCGAATTTCATTTTTAGTCATGTGAAACGTTTTGACTTATTCTCCATTTCTCATAATCAGTATGTTTTCTGTCAATATTTTGATACTCATCTAATAGTTTGTGTAAACTGTTTTGACTTTATGGAAGTTCAAATTTGTGTTTCATTAACTTGTTATTTGACCTGAAACCAATATTTTTTTTTTTATTGTAGGTTGTTTGTGGGGTAAAACATGGAATCTAACAGAGGACAAGGTGGGATCCAGCAGTTGCTTGCTGCTGAACAAGAAGCTCAACACATTGTCAATGCTGCAAGAAGCGGTAATTACACTTGCAATATGAGACTATGACGAACGATGCTGGCTAATTGTTGCTCAAACTGCATATTTGGGTGCCTACGTTCTTGAAATTTGATTTATCATCTGTTGTTGGTTGCAGCAAAAATGGCAAGGTTGAAGCAAGCCAAGGAAGAGGCTGAGAAAGAGATTGCGGAATACAAAGCTAAAACAGAGCAAGACTTCCAGAGGAAACTTGAGGAGGTAAAGTAATGAACAAAATTTATCAGGCAATCATTAAATAAGTAGTGTCCTTTTTCTAATAAACCATATTGTGAACAGACCAGCGGGGACTCTGGTGCGAATGTGAAGAGGCTGGAGCAAGAGACTGATGCCAAAATCGAGCAATTGAAGAGCGAAGCCACAAGGATTTCCAAAGATGTTGTGGATATGCTTCTGAAACATGTGACCACAGTCAAGAACTGAGGTTTTATACATATATATAAGATGGCATGAAAATGTTTGTAAGGTGCTGAACAAAGTTGGACGTCATTTTTGAGTTTCTGCTCTCGTTTCTCTCTTGTGTGATGTTTCTGGATTTCAGAGACTCATCTTGTTTGCTATTTATTTTCTACTTTTGTAATTTCTTATGTACTCTTGTATTCATCATATCCTTCCTGGGGTTGTAATAATTGAGAGGAACTCATTGCTTTATTTATTTTCCTTTCAACAATGGCTTTTGAGTTGGGTTCGTGCACAAAATAGCAAATATTGCGCGTAAGATAGCAGTCGGCGCAAGGTAGTGGTAAAGTAATGTGCGCATTAGAGCGAGACAACGAAAAGAGGAAGAAGACTGAGATTTAAGAAAATTCAGGAGAAAAGTTTTCTCAGTGAATTTTTGAAAGATCTATGAAGAGCGACGGGATCTTGGGAGTAGCAGGTTCGGATCAGAATCGAGTCATTGTTGCCGCGAGTAGACGAAGATGGCTAAAGAGACGAGAAACGTGGCTCGTGATTCTCGGTGTGGCTCTTCACGCCGTGTACATGCTAAGCATCTTCGACATTTACTTCAAGACTCCGATAGTTCACGGTATGGATCCAGTGCCTCCCAAATTCTCCGAGCCTCCGGCGAAGCGACTTGTTCTTCTTATCTGTACGTATTCTTCATCACTGTTTTCCTCTTTTTTTTTATTGACACTGAAACATTTCTGATTCTCTTTTGGATTTGATCAGCTGATGGTTTACGAGCTGACAAGTTCTTTGAGCCGGACGAGCAAGGCAAATACAGAGCACCATTCTTGAGGAATGTGATTAAGAATCAGGGGCGTTGGGGTGTGTCTCATGCTCGACCTCCCACTGAATCTAGACCTGGGCATGTTGCCATTATCGCTGGATTCTATGAAGATCCTAGTGCAGTCACTAAAGGTTCTCTTCTTCTTCAGTGCTTGTAGTTTCTGCCCACTTAACTGTGGAATTTTTTGAAATGGTACTGTGCTTTTGCAGGATGGAAAGCTAATCCTGTTGAATTTGATTCTGTTTTTAACCGGAGTCGGCATACATTTGCTTACGGGAGTCCGGATATTATTCCTATATTCTGCAGTGCCTTACCTCACAGCACTTGGAATTCTTATCCACACGACTATGAAGACTTTGCAACAGGTGAGAGATTGAAGCCTTGGATGTCATATCAACTATGTATCATTATTTGGAAATAAACTTATCGTGCTGTTGATTTGTGCTTGTGTCTTGTGAGATGAAACACTATTCTTTTCGTCACTATAATGAACTGAGATGTTGTTCTTGGTGTAGATGCCTCCTTTTTGGATGAGTGGTCTTTCGATCAATTTGAGAGCCTTCTGAATAGATCTCACGAAGATCCAAAGTTGAAAGAGCTCCTCCACCAGGACAAACTTGTTGTATTTCTGCACCTTCTTGGTTGCGATTCCAATGGTCATGCACATCGGCCTTACTCATCAATCTATCTCAACAATGTCAAAGTTGTCGATAAGATAGCTGAAAGGGTTTACCATCTCTTGGAGGATTACTACAGAGACAACCGCACTTCTTATATTTTTACTGCTGATCATGGGATGAGTGACAAAGGTCAGCTTTCCTTATTGTTTTAAACGTTTTCATTAATTGAATCTTTAGAGCATATTGGATGGTTAGGCTACTATGATATGGGAGCCGATTTGAGTAGACTAGACAGCTATGGAATAAGATCTTTGCTCTATCATTTGTTTGGATTGTTTTGCGATGGGATAGTTTTTGATACTAAGGTGACATGTTTTGGGGTTTATGTTTTAATTCAGCTACAGTTACTTTCTCAAGTGGCCATTTATTCTTGCCTTGCATTTGCTACTCAAACCTCCTGTCATATATGGAATGATCCTTAATTCGCTCTTAGCTATCTGGTTAGGTTTCAACGGCACCTTCCATCTAATTTTTTGTGTTTCATTTTGAGACTATGATGGTAATGATGCTACAGGAACCGTTTTTATTTATAGGTAGTCACGGAGATGGCCACCCTTCAAACACTGATACTCCATTAGTTGCTTGGGGAGCTGGAATTAAATATCCAAGACCAGCATCTGGAAGTAGTCACTCTGATTCTGTCACTAGTTTTGTTGATAAACATGCACATGATATGCCCACACCTTATGATTGGGGCCTTAACCGTGTCGAGAGAGTAGACGTCAACCAAGCGGACATAGCACCATTCATGGTTGGAATTTTCTCTCATTTGTATCCTTTCAGTCAAACAAATTATATATGACTCTGTTTTTTGAGTTCTTTGGTCTCTCTTGTTGTTAATCTATGTAGTCAACGCTTTTGGGTTTGCCAGGCCCAGTGAACTCGGTTGGGAACCTACCGCTTGGGTATATGAAGTTGAATGAGGTTTGTTCTTACTCTTGATGTGAACTCTTCACTTGTGTCATCTGAAAGAGATTAGATGTTTGTTTAGGCAACATTTCTTTCCCAAAAACTTGTGTGTTCATGGGTAAGAGATCAAAGGAAATGGTTTAACTTAGGAATTAGAATATAAAGTGTTTAAATAAGTACATAACTGGGAGGTCAAGACTTATGATGCTTTATCGATTATGTACATTCAGGCAGAAGAAGTTGAAGCTGTGCTAGCCAATACCAAACAAATCCTTAATCAGCTTCTTCGTAAATCACGTATCCTTTTGCTCACAGTCTATTTTGTACAGTAACATCACTTCTCATTCTGATCTCAATCTTTGCATTCAAGCATTTGACATTGTTCATGCTATAGTACAATAGCTGGTAGAGAAGAATCTGTGTGTTTCATACTTCATATATAGCTTTCTCTTTGTGTTAGGATTTTATTTCTTAATATTGCTTATGTATTCTGCCCTCTCTCTTGTTTAGTTCTCCTTGATGAAATCAGATATTAAAAAGTCAAATTCCTTATTTTTCAAGCCATTCAAGCCGTTAGTCCATCATTCATCATCGTTGAGTCAGATTGAAGAGTTAATTTCCGCTAAAAGTTATGAAGCCGCAATGAAATTGGCTGTAGACCTCAGAAACTTGTCACTGGAGGGACTTCATTATTTCCAAACATACGACTGGCTGATGCTGATGACTTTCATTACCCTTGGATACGCTGGGTGGATGATCGTACTTGCCCTGCATGTCCTGCAATGTTATAGTTCATTAACAGGAGATTTGTCCAGAAAAGAGCAATTATCTGTGCAGAAAAAAGACTCTGCAAAAGTAAACGCATCAATACTCACGCTGAAAAGTTTACTCTTGTTTTTTAAATTGTCTTCAGTTTGTAGGTTAAGCAGGATTTCTCTGTAAACGTCTGTACCTGTCATGTGAGAATTCTGCCTATCTCATATATTTTGATTATGTTGACACAGGTGTATTTATCGGGCTGTCTGCTGATGGCAGTTCTCTCGGTATTAAATTTGGCGGAGCACTCTCCCCCGCTTTACCATGCATATATCGGAATGACAGTGTTTCTATGGACACAAATTTTTAGTGAATATCGGTTAATAAGAGGATTGTGGAGATATCTGAGAGAGAGGAAGACTGGCTACTTCATCAAGCTTCTTTTTGTTGCAACTGTGTCAATTGTCATTGTGGAATTATTGGTATGTGTAAAAGATGGTGTTATAGGTTTTTCTGAAGTGAGACTTATAGCCCTGACCGTTTGTTCTTTCAACCTACTGCAGGTTCATAGCTTCACTGAGAGAAAGCTTTACACTTGGTTTTTCCTGATAGCAGGTGTTGTGGCTTCAATTTTGCTACACTTTTCAATTCCTTGGAGGTCTGGGATACCAGTTTTTGTCTGTATTTCTTGCTGGTTCCTGTCTGTCTTCACTCTAATGCCAGCTGAAATTCCTGATAATAATAACTTAGTGTGAGTTCCTTTTCCTTGCCCTTGCATAAAGCTTCCTCTGTTTATCTTTCCGAAGTTTTGTGGTTTATATGACATGAATGTTTGTGGAAACTTAGTTTATTACCTAGCAGATTGGTAACTTTTGAGGTGCAAGTCATCTAGAACATGGCTCATCTAGCGATAATATTGAGAAAAATATAACTCATCTAGCATCATCGTCTAGTTGTGAAATGGTAACTGTTTCATGTTAGTTCCATCTCTTGTTTGCAGAGTTATAAGTGGAGCTATCATCATAATAGTAAGCCTTGCTGCAAAGTGGCTAGATACACATGCAGAAGGGAACAAGTTTTGGCAGAGCATCACTTTTCATGAAAGTAGGAAGCCATTGTGCTCCATGCTATATTGCATACAGGTATAAACCTTTTTTACTTCTATATAACTTGAGCTTTTGGTTCTGCTTCGAAAGAACACTTTTTAATGGTGTGAATGGGAAACAGATATCTTTGGTTGGAGTTTCATCAGTGATGGTCTTTCTGTCGACAAAGCATCGAACACAGAATCAAGAACTACATTCGTCTCACCAGTTCATAAACTGGTTAGTTGCCGGTATATCCTCAGACCTCTTTTCAGTTTACACAATGTGGTTCTTTTTGTCTAAAATTACCGTTGTTTATAACCATCTTCTGTCTTTGCAGGATCTTCAATGGTTCTTCCACTGTTTTCAGGAAATGGCATCCTTTCTCGATTAAGTTCAATATTTCTTGGTTTTGCGCCTCCATTCCTTCTTCTGTCTATTGGGTATGTATCTTTACAGGACTTGGCTATAAATTAGAGTTAACTATTTATACGAATAATTATTCTGTTCTAATGTCTCCTTGATTTGTCTGCAGATATGAAGCTGTCTTTTACAGTGCCCTTGCCGTTGTACTTATGGCATGGATATTGTTTGAGAACGCTTCTCATCATTCTAGCAAAGGAAAAGATTCATCTCTGTCAGAACAAAACACAGATGAACATGTCACTATTGGAAGTGATGAGAGATACCTGCAGCTATCTGATGTGCGGATTCCTTTAATTTTTGTAAGTCATCTTCTCGCTTTCCTTGGTTCTATTATGATGCGAGGATAAGAGCTCTGTTATATTTGACATTGTAGCAGGTATATGATTTAGTATTGGGCTTGTGTTCTGTAGATGGTGTTGTTCAATGTCGCTTTCTTTGGAACTGGGAATTTTGCAAGTATAGCAAGTTTTGAGATATCATCTGTATACCGGTTCATCACAATCTTCAGCGTAAGTATCTACAACATGTAGAATTGAAAAAAGAAGAATCTCATTGTTGCCTTTTCTTACAATTTGGGATCTGAATCATTGCATTTCAACAGCCCTTTCTGATGGCAGCTCTTCTAATATTCAAGCTCTTCATCCCGTTTTTGCTTGTCATGTGAGTATTGGATCAATACTATAGACTCTGTTTATATCCTGTCTCTCTTTTTTAACATTCTTGTTTTTCTTTTTACCCACACGTAAATTACAGATGTGCGTTCAGTGCAATAACAAAGTTAGTGAGATTGCCAAGACTGGGATGTTACTTCCTTGTGATCTTATTTTCAGACATAATGACAATACATTTCTTCTTCCTGGTAAGTAAGAGAGGACACAAAAACATTCAAAGCAAATTGCGTTTCACTAACATATATTAATTAATAATGTGATTCAGGTGAAGAACACAGGAAGCTGGATGGAAATAGGGAACAGTATAAGCCATTTTGGGATAGTGAGCGCGCAAGTAGTGTTTGTGCTTTTACTCTTTGCACTCACCAACCTTTACACAAGAAGCATCCGAGTCAAGCCACTCTCAACCTCCCCTTCTCTCAAAACGCTCTGAGTTGATTTATCCTCCAAACGCACAATATCATAGTCATAGCTCACGTTTTCTTCTTATCGGGAGGACATTTTGATTTCAGATTGTAGCAAATGAAATTATCTTTAGTTAGAGCTGCTCGGTCAGGAAATGAAATTAAACCATTTGCTCTTTGAACCCGTTTTTATATTTTTTGAAAGAAAGATCATTATATTAAAACAGTCCCTCTTTCCATATCACTGGTTGTGTATGTAACCAGTGAGTCAGAAAGTTGACATTAACCGTTAGAAAAAGGAGGGGTGGGAGAAATTAAGTAGCCCATTTAAGATTTTTACTGTGACGACGATTGACTTTTCTCTTACATCATGGCCCCACAAGTCTTTTAATGTTACCGTTATAGATTAGATAATGACCGTCCGATCTCACAGATGCGACATCAACGGCTCAGATATCTCGACCGTTTATGACAACTCCCTTACTTTTCTCCTTTATTTATATCAGAAGCAATTTAGGAAATCAAATGATCAGTTTCCAAAATCTCATAACAACTAGAGATACCATCTCCTTCTCTAAGTGTTTAGTGTCCATAAAAGACATTTACCTTATTCTCTGCAGCACTTTTGGTCAGATTACACGTAACTTTTGTTTTAAAGGGATCACTCATCTACTTCCACTTCCACTTCCACTTCCACGTAACAACAATTTTCTACTTTTTCTACCCATAAGATTAAGATGATAGCTCAGTCGTTTTTTATTTACTTACTGATAAAAGTTCTTTCTTTGGCTAATCAGGAGGACCCAAAAGACCACAAGTTTAAGGTTAGTTGTATATCTCTCTGTCTCTCTTTTACACCAAACATTAGTGCTTGTTCCACATTTTTAACTTTTTTTTGGAGTAATGGTTGCATATATTAATGGAGTATGTTGTGGACATATATAATATATATATAATCAAACACATTCTGTAAGACTCGATCATTTTCTTACTTTGTATTTTGTGTTGCAACTGGCAGGAGTAATTTAGTGCGAGCTTCCTGAGGTACCAACCGATTAACGACTTGGTAAAGAAATCTGTTTAAATGGTAAGCTTTAGTGGCTTCTATTTTGACTACTAGTTAGGTAGAAATTAGAATGATTTTATAGAGGCGGTTACGTTTAACCAACTACTTAGAAATTATGTTACTTAGCTAAATTAATGTTTAAATGTTCTCCATTTTAGGGTTAACAACACTTCAAAATGTCAACATGAGACAGAGCCAAATATTAATTAATATGCTACTACTTCTTGTTAATGTAAGTTTGAGTATTCTACATTACTTTGTCCAGGTTAAATGTGTGTTACTAGCAATAAATTCTTGTTTGGGAATGAATACACATTCAACATGATTTACCAGTAAGATTTATTGTATATATTTGTGGCTGTCTAGTGTTGTGGTAATGTTTTAACATTACATTGCTCTCACAATAATGTTTTATCTTAATGTTTTGGGTTTTAGGTCTGCTTGAGCTGCAAAGAATCAGGATTGAAAAAAGCAAACAAAAAGACAATAATACTGTGGGAACAAAACAAATGTTTACTATATTATGCAAGAAAAACTTAACCATACCATAAAACACAACCAAAATTAAAACAACTAACGACTGAAAGAGAGACTCGAAGGATTTTTAGGGTTTATGGTTTTAAAGAGCTATGGCTAGGTTTTAGGGTTTTTAGGGCCAGGGTTAGGGTTTTTAGGGCTAGGGTTAGGGTTTTTAGGGCTAGGGTTAGGGCTTTTAGGGCTAGGGTTTAGGGTAGGGTTTTTAGGGCTTAAAGTAGGGTTTGTAGGGCTAGGTTTAGGGGTTTTAGGCCTTAGGGTAGGGTTTTTAGGGCTAGGGTTAGGGCCTTAGGGTTAGGGTTTAGCCCTAAAAACCCTAAGCCCTAAATCCCTAAGCCCTAAAACCCTAGCTCTAAACCCTAGCTCTAAACCCTAAACCCTAAGCCCCTAAAAGCCCTAACCCTAAGCCCTAAAACCCTAGCCCTGAAAACCCTAAACCCTAGCCTTAAAAACCCTAAGCCCTAAAAAACCCTAACCCTAAGCCCTAACAGCCCTAAACCCTAGCCCTAAAAACCCTAAGCCCTAACCCTACCCTAGCCCTAGAAACCCTAGCCCTAGAAACCCTACCCTGACCCTAACCTAAGCCCTTAAAAACTCTAAACCAAAAGCCCTAAAGCCCTAAAGCCCTAACCCTAAAACCCTATCGATTTTGTATTTGTTATTATCGGTAAAATTTTGAAGTAAAATAGAGAAGAAAATTTAATATTTAATATCCATTAAAAAAATTAGACAAATTCAAATATAATTTTACCAAATAATAAATTCTCGATTTGATCAGTTTATTTTCAATTTTATATTATATAATTTATATATATAGTATATGAAAATATTCTATAAAATATAAAGTTTGATAATTGTAGTAATATAATAATTTTCCAAACAATGAATGGGTAATATTCTAGCGAAAAAAACTATTATTTGCAGAAATTTTATTGTTTTATTTAGTTTTTGGAGTAATATTTAATTTTTTAAAAAAATAAAAATATGGTTTTGAATGGAATTAATATAATATTCATAATTATCCGTAAATATTTTTTAAAAAATTAATATCCGTAATTTGTTAAGGTAAATAAGTCATAAAATTTTATCCGAAAAAAATAAGACAAATACGAATACTGATTTTTCTCGCTACATATTGAAGTCAGCAAAATTTTAGTGGTCGATAAAAGTAGTCGGCAACGTCAAAACTTTTGAATCTTGAAGCTTTTTTTTATCCCATAAACGTCCATGATAATATTCATGTCCCATAAAATCCTGTGATGTGTACTTTATTTGATCTTCCAATGGGCCTATGGTCAATTAATATTCTCCATGTTGACTTTGTAATGTCTTTACAGTAATGGGGAATGAAATAAGAAGTTAATTGATATAACCATGATGATGTACGTACATGCAAGGTTTGTATACAATTTTTACACTGATTATCTTCAGATTTTGAGCATCAGTGACTCGAACATGAACAACATGTTATCAATTATTTTGAAGTTGTTTTCGTATTTGTAGAATTTGAATTTGATTTTTATGTAATTTGCATATATATATATATATATATATATACGTATTGTTTTCAAGCCTTTTGACTAAAAGAGAAGAAAATAATTAATGCCAATTAAAAAACCAAAATGGAAAATAATATAAATGATAATCCCAAATAGGCCAAACAATTTGGGATTCAAAAATACTCCAACTTAAGAAACAATATCGGTGAAGATATACTTCTTCTTCTAATTAGACTTAGACACCATGCATGTGGCCAAAGCAGAAACCTTGAAGTGTGTAACAAAATATCAAGTTATAAAGTGGTGACGTTCTCTAGATGGTCTGGAAAGGCGTAAACATCACTACCCTTGACTGGTCCCATTCCTTGGATTTCAACTCTTGTGATAGTTTTCTTTTGCTGTCCAAACTATAGTAAATAACATAGAAAGGGTCGGATGGAAAGCTCGGCAGCAACACAACTTCATTTGTACCACTACGATCACTCCAACAATTCTTAATATGAGGACGTCTCCAGTTACATCCCTCCACGAAGCAGGAAATTCATAAACACGCTTGGACCATTCGTGTTTTCTTGGGTCTTCTAGAATGCAAAACTCAAAACTTGTATATACTTGAGTAATACGATGAGCCCCTGGCGCGGGCGCAAATAATCCGAGTTTACCCTTATATATAGTTGAATAAAATTGTAGAAGGCTTTGTTAAACCACTCCTAGTTTCCGGGAGTTTAACAGAGCTGAACTTCTCAGATCTAACATCAAAACAAACGATCATAGAGATCGCTGAGATAACGTTGCGCGAAGCTACATAAAACAGAGAACACCATTGATGCATATCATATTACGTCGAGGATAATAGGGTATGCCACATTCTATCCTTCTCCAAGTTTGTTCTGGAGTTCCTAATGTCATAACTTGATGCTCCTCGGAAATGCTATTTGACGAGGTCATGGCCAATGCCTTGAATTGTTTTTCGACTGGATCATACCCGATATAGCTTATTTGCGAAGTCCACCCCCTAGCCTTCATCTTGGGCACAGCAAAAGATTGTCCGGTGGTAGGGTTACATATCACAGCCACAGACTCTGTAGCTCTAATACAGAAAAATCCATTGATAGGACTAAATATACCACAGCGCTGATCAACAACAAACTTCATTTGATAATTGACGGTGACAGGAACGTCAAGATTTTGAGGCTGAGGGGAGGAGAAAAAGACCAACTCACTGTTTTTTTTCTTGTAGCGGGCCAACAAAAGCCGAGGGCGACCACGAGATTTGGTAAAAGCATTGAAATCACTGAGCATGGACTCCCACTCCTTTGATACGCAACGACATCTTGCTAATATTTTCAGAGGCAATCTTGAGAAAATCTCCATCATGACATCAGTTGGGATAGGTTGTGAGTATTTCCAACATGGTTAAGTGAAATTGACACAAATACCACTTTTTAAGTGATATTTTTCAAATGTACCCCTATTTTTCTTTCAAATGTACCACTTTTATGATTTAGTGTTCGTTTAGAGTTTAAGGGTTTAGAGTTTGGAGTTGAAACTTTGTAGGATTAGGGTTTAGTGTTTAATAAATATTTGGGTTTAAGATTTAAGATTTTAGGGTTTATATTTTGGGGGTTTTAGGGTCAAAACCATTTTTAGGGTTTATGATTTTAGGGTTTAGGGTTTTAACCCTAAACCTTGGATCATAAACCCTAAAACCCTATAAAATATTGAAAAACATTTACAAATATTTAAAATTATAATTTTACTTCAAATCGATATATTTTAAAAAATATATCATAAATGAGTGAAAATAGTGGTATATTGTGAAAAGTTGTTGTTGAGAAGGGGTATTTTTGCAAATCCTCCTTTAATTTATAGTACAAATTAAATAATAATAATTAAAATTACAAAACAAATGACCAAGACTTGTAGCTAGTGATTTATGATAGTAATGTCACTCTCTAACCAGGGTTCGAATAATATTATTGACAAAAATTACAAAACCAAACGTTGTTTTTACCTCATATATATGCCCATCTCTACGTTTTGTCAACGATGAACTAGCGAAGCTGTTAAAACTTAAAACTTTTCTTACCTCCTATTACCATCATATCGTTTCATGGCAACCAACCAAAAACGTCCACAATAATATTCATGTCCCATAAAATCTTGTGATGTCTACTTTATATGATCTCATGGCCAATTAATATTCTCCATATTAATTGACTTTGTCATTTCTTTACAATAACAAGGGAATGAAATAAGAAGTTCAAAAAAAAATAAAAAAAATATGAGAAACAAGAGATCTATCAAAACTCAATTACACTAACAAAAACATCAATTTATAGCCATGATGATATAATGCAAGGTTTGTATACAATTTTACAGTGTAATTTTAATTTAGATTATATTCAGAATGTCTTTAGGGGCATCGATTAGTGACTTGAATAATTGTTTTTTAAGTTGTTTTCGTATTTTTAGAATTTGTAACATTTGTATTTGATTTTATGTAACATTTGTATATTTAGTTATATATTGTTTTCAAGCTTTTGACTAAAAGAGAGAAAATAATTAATGCCTTTAATAAAACCAAAATGAAAAGGAATATGAATTATAATCCCAAATTAGCAGAAAAATCCTATAAAAGCAAAAGATGATACTATATATATAGTCATCAATGGCAAAGATATACTTCTTCTTCTTCTTCTTCCTAGACTTAGACACCACGCATGTAGCCAAAGCACAAATTAACAAGCAGAATGAAACCTTGAACACAAGATATACAAGAAAATCTCAAGTTATAAAGTGGTGACGTTCTCGACATGGTCTGGAAAGGCATAAACGTTACAATCCTTGACTGGTCCCATTTCTTGGATTTCAAATTTTTTGACAGTTTTCGTCTCCAAACTGTAGTAAATAACATAGAAAGGGTCGGATAGATAGAGCGGCTGAAACACAACTTCACTCGTACCACTCACTCCAACAATTCTCCAGGCGCGGTCTCCAATTACATTGTTCCACAAAGGAGGAAATTCATAAACACGCCTGGACCATTGGAAGAGCTAAGTTCTGCCGAGCTCAAGAGAACTAGGTTCTGCCGAGCTCCAAGAA
>OVAF01001132.1:0-21030 GCA_900406245.1 Odontarrhena argentea | reverse complement strand
AAAAAAACCTCTTAAAATCTCATCTAATATGAAACAGAGGAAGTATTAGTTTAAGTTTAAAATCCCTTTTTGTAACTTCATTGGTTAGATATTTCCGTAGTATCGTAGAGATGAGATGATACTTTTGTATTTTTAAAATTTATTTTTTTTGTTAAAAAATTTCTTTAAAAGTTATGAAAAATAAAACAAATTGGAGATACAATTTATAAATACACTATATTTTATAAAAATAAAAATATATCACATAATATTAAAATACAAATATATTACATTATGAATAAAACATAGCATATCATAAAACTTTTATAACAAACATTTTTAAGATTTACCAAACTTTTTTTTTCCTTTTCTTATAGTATTAGGTTCTTTAAACAAATAATTTTTAATATTTTACACTTGTATAGTATTAATAACCGAATCATAAAATGGTTTTCGTTAAAAAAATAGTACGACGTCCAATCAAAAAAGAACATATATGAAATTAGGTGGAAAATTTTTTAAAGGTTCTCCGGTTATAATTTCCCCTCTCTCTACAACAATTCTTAGCCTAAACTTGTAACTATCCGGGACTACCAAAAAAAAACTTGTAACTATCCGGAAATTATGCAATCTACCACTCACAAATGTAATCATATCTGGCTGGTTATTTGGTGTTTACTCAAATATTGACTATAAGAAATTTGACCATTTAAAACTCAATTAGGACTTATATGATAATTTTATTCTTTTTTTTAAACACTGAAATTTCATTGAGAAAGGCAATAGCCCAAAGTTTTACAAACGAAAGGAAATGAGGTTATCCCAGTAGGGACCTCGACAAGGAAACAAAGCCCAAAAAGAGAGGGCAAAAAACTCCACATGTAAAACAGAGCAGAAGTTCTGTTACCGAGGGAGGGAATGAGGGGCTTCAGCGAGAAGGTTCTGTTGAAGCCGCCAAGATGGACCACCGCGTGCGACATAAGAGTGATAACGATGATCCTGTGTCACAGTAATGGCTATAGCTTTTGCCACCGTGTTGGCATGATCAGCTACCGCAACAAAGGAGCATCTCGCAAACCTTTGTGAAGCGTGTTTGATGTCCAAATATTTGGATTATAGTATCATTGGTAGATGTTTACATAATAATATAGTACTTCTTTTTTTCAATAAGGTAAAATATTTTCAACATTTCACATGCATTAGAAAATAATTAATATTACATAATTTTTCAACATTAAGTATTATCTAATAAATCTAAACCAGTAGTAATGTTTGAAATTCAATTTTTTAAAAAACAAAATTGAAATTTAATTATTATAGCTTGAATTTAATAAAACTGCTTTAAAATCTGAGAAAATTCATTTTTTTGTAACGTAATTTTTATTTAGAAAATTCATCTTTATAACATGGAGTGAGTATTAAGTTACGGTAGAAATACAATTTCCGAAATGTCCTGCATGTCACGTTTTCTTACCGTTAATAAATTAAACGGAATATCTTCAAGCCAAATTCATGGCAGTTCCTTTTTTTTTTCACGAAATTCATGGTAGTTCATGTTTTGTTTTTGCTGATTGATACTATTTTATTAATTAATACAGATGTGGCATGAAGTATGGGCGCGGAACTAGAGTGTGGAACACGTGGCTGCGTGATACTGAATTTATGCTTTTTTGCCAGCTAATCATTTGCTCACGAGATTAGTGAAGCTACCTCTCTCTCTCTCTCTCTGGACTCAAGTCCCAAAAATGGGATGTCCACTTAACGAGGTTTTTGAGTCAGTGAGTGCGTGTTCACTGTTCTCTTCAGCATCATAATTAACTACCATCCAACTCAACCTCTATGAAATATATTGAAATCTTATTATATCTCTTTTCATTCTTTTTTATATTAATTAAGATGATTGTTAGAGAGATCAAACCCTCAATCTAATTAGTTCTTACTTCTTATACATTTGACTATGACGAACAATTTCATTCGCATGAGTGTAATTCCACAATTACAATTTTTACCCACCACATTAAACTACAACAACAGATGTATTTATCTGCATCATATGTCTAACAAATTATATATAGATGGGATTATGGACGAAAAAAGGTTAGTGGATGATAAAACTTATATCAATTAAGGTGATTAGTAGTATGTTTTATTAACATTAACATTATGTCATTTCATTATGAATATAAAGTAAGTATATTAATTAAAGATTCATTATGTCTACAATGTGAAAATTATATGCATATTTAAGATTCGACATATAAATCGGAAAATTCAGTACTATGAAACGAGATAAACTAAATATTATCATATCTATTTTTTTTTCTTTTACTTAAATAGATTTAACTGCGGTAAAATACTCTATTTATTGTCATATATTTAAATGTGTATAAAGTAGAAAACATTGAAAATGTTTTGACAAACATAATTCGAAGATGTAAACCACATTTTTTTTTTTGGTCTGAAGTAAACCACATTATTTATTTACTATTTTTAAAAACAAACATAATTCGAAGATGTAAACCACATTATTTATTTACTATTTTTAAAAAATCTGATAAATCATTTTTAAACAATATACTAATTTTAAGATAAATACAAACCTAAACTCTTAATAGCATGGTTAACAAACAAAATATACAGTGTATACAAATCTAAACGAAATGAGCAAAAAGACAATCCGACCCTTGAACTCTATTCCCAATAGTGACATTTTTAATACAATACTCTCTGTGATAAAAAAAACAAAAAGTCACAAAGTTCGTGAGCGTTAACTTAAGAGAGAAGAGCGCACAAGTCTTTTGTTCTTTCTTCATTTGATCTTTTATACCTTTCTTCTTCTACTTGTCAATATCACTGACTCTTCTGCTTTTTACAAATCCCATATTCTCATATAATAGAAAAAAGAATAGAAAATCAAATTTGTTCATTTTTGTATCATTCTTGGATTTTGTTTTTTTTTTTTTCTCTCCAGATCATGAAGAATGGTGAAGAACAAATGAGATCACTCTTTGGAATTACACTTTCTGATAAACCCAGATGGCAACAATTTCTCATCTGTTCTTCTGGTTTCTTCTTTGGTTATCTCGTTAATGGCATCTGCGAGGTTTTATTTCGATTCTTTTTTTCCTTTATTTTAAAAATTTCTGGTAAAAACAAATTTTGTATGATAACTTTTGATACTATGTATTAGCATTTAATGATTTGTTGTTTTTCTCTGAGTTCACTTCTGTCTGGAAAATTCCGGTTTGCATGTTTCTCTTTTCTTTTCCTGAGAAAAATTCATGAATTTTTTTTTGGGGAGATTTTCTAAGGTTTGGAGAATATTCCGGTGTTGTTCTAAAAATATTCCATCAGAACAAAGACTTTTCCACGGAAACAATGGCGAAAATTTGGCATGCAAAATATTTTGTTAATATCTTAGTAGATGTTTATACAGTTAATATGAATATATCTAATTAATTTCATGAAGATTCTACTTTATTTCCTTCTTTCTCTGTTCTGATTACAAAACCGAGATTTTTTTTTTTCTTATTTTGTTAAAGGTCACAAAACTGAGATTACTTTCTCTATGATCCCTAGATATTGTTAACTTTATGATCAGGGTCATAATTAGCTGATAATTGATCAAATTACTTCACTACATATTTCGTTTTTTTTTTNTTTTTTTTTTTTTTTTTTTTTTTTTTTGGGTAGGAATATGTGTACAATCGGCTCAAATTCAGGTATTTTTGTTAAGTTGATTTTTAATATTGAATAAGTAATATTGAATTTGAATAAATAATAGAAGTATAATAAATGTGTTTGGGTGTGTTGCAGTTATGGATGGTATTTCACGTTTGTGCAAGGATTCGTGTACATTGTGATGATTTACCTACAAGGCTTCACGACGAAGCAAATGGTGAATCCATGGAAGACTTACGTGAAACTATCTGGTGTCCTTATGGGATCTCATGGTCTCACCAAAGGCTCCTTGGCTTATCTCAATTACCCTGCTCAGATCATGTTCAAATCCACTAAGGTATAATACCAAGTGATGATATTCCAACTCTAATAGTGTCACTAGTTGAGCCCATGGATTGAAGTTAATTTGGACAATTCTCAATTTAGAACTTTTTGATGTCCTAGACTCCTAGCATTGTTATGCTGTTAATAACGGTACATACATAGTCACATGTAATCTGTTTCAATACATTATATGTGAGAAAAAATTAGTTGATACATCTCATATCGGGTAGATTGGTTAGCAAGATAAGTACAAATTTTATCGTGGGTTTTCACAATTTTTCGCTAATTGTGAATTCTTCCTCTGTTCTCTAGGTTTTGCCGGTTATGGTAATGGGAGCATTTATACCCGGGTTAAGAAGAAAGTACCCGGTCCATGAGTACATATCAGCTATGCTACTTGTAATTGGTCTAATCTTATTCACATTAGCTGATGCTCATACTTCCCCAAACTTCAGCATAATTGGGGTCATGATGATCTCCGGAGCTCTAGTCATGGATGCCTTTCTTGGTAACTTGCAAGAAGCAATCTTCACAATGAATCCCGACACAACACAAGTAAAAGATATTAGTGGTTTCTCCTTTTAGTAATATCTCTCTCTCTCTCTCAAAACTCTTTTAACAATTCTTTGTCTACTTCTATGGTAGATGGAGATGTTATTCTGCTCTACGGTAGTTGGTTTACCGTTTTTGCTTGCACCAATGATTCTTACCGGAGAGCTTTTCAGAGCTTGGACTGCATGTGCGCAAGTAAGTGCTGGATAATACAACATATATTGTATAATATATCATGAAATGTAAACGTCAATATGTGTAACCACGTTAGTGAACCACCTTCAATACTTTTTAAGTCTTATCTGCCACTTAACTTCAATGATTTGAGACTATATATGAATTAGTTATAAGAGCATTGACTAATGTACCACCTAACTTAAATGATAAAAGAATATATATGAATGAGTTATAAGACCGATTGATTAATAATAGTTTCTAAAATAATTATAAATGTCCATTGACTAATGTAATTCATTAATAATACTTTTCAAAATTGTTTTTTTTTTTTTTTGTAGCATCCATACGTATATGGAGTGTTGGTGTTTGAAGCCATGGCTACATTTGTTGGACAAGTTTCGGTTCTATCCCTCATTGCACTCTTTGGCGCAGCCACAACCGCTATGGTAAAACAGCTACATTACTTCCTTCTTTTTTTTTTTTCTAGTGCATTACGGTCTAGGATAGAACCGATCCAAGCATCGATCATAGATTCATATATATATATAGCTTAATGCTAGCCCGTTTAAACTGGTTTTCTCGTAATTTTGTTCTGTTATGAGTGAATGCATTATAAACAATATTGGACTAGGGAATCCTAGTTTTTAGCAAACAAAATCTTGAATCTTATAAATTGATGCAGCATATTTACTGTATAAGTTTTGTTCATATGAAACAATGTACATTGATATTTTATGTTATCCTTGTGTGTGGGCACAGATAACGACGGCCAGAAAAGCGGTAACGCTCTTATTGTCTTACTTGATATTCACAAAGCCTTTAACGGAACAGCACGGCTCGGGATTGTTACTCATCTCTATGGGCATTATTCTCAAGATGGTTCCGGATCCAAACCCAAACCCGAAACATTCGGGTTCGGGTCAGAAACCTGTGAAGATGGAGAGGGTAAAGTTGGAGAAGAAAGACGAAGAAGAGAGTCGGCCTCTGGTCTAATAATAAAACGACCAGAGAAGAGGTTTATAGTCGAGTCATTTCTTGGTTCATATCTCATTTGACGTATAGTTTATCAATTATCATTTAACATATATGTGTTAGTAAAGTCGTTTTCTTATTGCTTTTGTAGCTGGCTTTGTAGTTTAGATCGTACCATATTCGTAAATTCAATTTGAAACCTTATCAATAGTTACAAATGCCAAAAACCTGTTTGTTGTCCCGTTAGAATACTGATCTGATAAACTTTGTAATATCATGAAATGTTGACAAGAAACAGAGTTTTTTTTTTTTAACATTATGTTAATAAATAAAACAAAATTAATCATTCTAGTTCTCGTCAGCGTCTGTAGTCCAACGGTTAGGATAATTGCCTTCCAAGCAATAGACCCGGGTTCGACTCCCGGCAGACGCAACTTTATTCAATTTTTTCACAGTCTTAAGGAAGTCATAACTTAGTACGGCCAATATCTGTTCTCAAGAAATCACACCTTCTATTTCAGAGACATCTCCAGTTTGTTTTTACAGTTGAGGTCAGTTTCCATGGAAAGGTTTCACTAATAAAACAAAGAAAATACAGGAACCAAATCAGATGTGCACATATAATATTATACTCGTTAAGAGCTTCTTCCTCAGCAGACAAGCGACAATCTGAGGGATGGAGCTGTGGGAATATGCGTGCAGGAAGCCCATCTGATTATCGATTCTGTTACTGCAACATCCACGACCAACTGGTCTAGCTCGCCTATTCCTATGGTCCGGTTTCTTTTGCTGTGCAGGCCTGACATTCTAGACCAGTTTCCTCTTTCCCTTCTTGTCTCTGACTTCCCAGCTACTTCAGTCTGATTCCCCCGAGCTTCCTCACATTGTGAAGAATCCAGTGATGGTAGTAACCTCTTTGGGCTTGAGTCTGTAAAATTGGTATAGATCATGGTGTCAGAAAACCATTTAAATCAGCTCTGTCAAAGAAAAGATCTTGTTGGCAAAAACATGACACTGGCCATAGGTTCAGTGATAACTCCGAGTAAGGAGACAATACTAATGCAAACTATCTCCAATGGAACCATTAAAACCAACCAACCCAGAAATTGATGTCTTCCACAGTTTACTTCATAGGAAAAATATCACAACTTTTTCAAGGTAGATGAAAAGCTTTGCTATACTAAACAAAGAAATTTGAGATCTAGACTCGCGTGCTTGAAGCTAATGCATTGTCATTTTTAGAAATTATATTATAACTAAACATAGCCATCATCATAGTTTCAACATTCTAAGAGAGTAAAAGGAGTACCTCGAACTTTTCCATCTGTTTCAGGTATGTCATTGCTCTGCGTCACTGGACTTGGACTAAAAAAGGTAAAGCTTGGCATAGAGGTAACTCCAGTTGAAGAGACACCAGCTAAGGTTGGTTCCGGTTGTCTCCCATCAAAAGAAAACCCACCAAACCCGGAATTTGGCATTGTGTCATCCGCAGGTAAGAAAGACGCGAATGATGATTTACAATCGTGATCTGTTGATTGATCTAACTGGCCCATGCTAAAGCTATAGTCTTGTTCCCGAGAAACGCATTGAGTGGAGAAAGAACATCCACCACTTTCCAATCCTTCACATCTAGACCCATCCTGAATGTATTGTTCTTGACTTGATTCAGATAACTGCTCCATCCAAGAGTGAGCTGCAAAGAAATCCACATTTTTTTTCAGCACCCTCTTTGTAATTTACAAATCCATAGATAACATTAAAAGTACATATGGGTGGCTTTCCACACTTTGGGATAATGGATAATTTAAGACTAGTTATTTAAACAAATCATCAGTTGCAAAGTTCAAAGAAAGGAACGACAAGATGACATACCAAGAACTTCTTCAGTTGATAACCTTTGGGAAGGATCAACACAAAGCATCCCGCGGATCAAATCCTTGGCGTATGAAGTTACATGGTCCCATGGCTCTGCAGAAAATTTCAAATCTGCTGCCCTGACTGCATCAAAAATCTTTGACTTAGTTTTTCCCCAGAAGGGAGGCACTCCACTGAGAAGAATATATAAAATAACCCCTGCACTCCATACATCAGCAGCTTGATTATATCCCCCCGATAACACTTCCGGGGCAATATAAAATGGACTACCAACTGTCCCGTTCAACATTTCTCCTGCTCACAAGAAAACCAGTTTCTTAGAATACACATTGTGCCCGTAAAAATTTCTGGATTTGATTACTTACAGGAAGACAGTGTTATCTATATTACCAGGCTTTATATAGGTTGCTAGACCAAAATCAGCCAATTTTATAGGAGATGAAGAAGCCACTGTGGCCATCAGAATGTTCTCTGGTTTCAAATCCCTGTGGACAATACCGTTATCGTGACAAAACTTGACCACTTGCATCAAATCCTTGAAGAGCACCCTAGCACGGACCTCAGAATACCTTCCATATTTCTCTAGCTTGTGAAAAAGCTCACCGCCTGCGCAGAGTTCCATCACAAGATGCACTGAATCCTCCTCCTCGTAAACCGCTTTCAGGTCCACGACATTCGGATGACCAGCCAATTTAGCCATTATCGCAATCTCGAGTTTAATACTCTTCATGTCGTCTTGTGTTACCAGTCTGTCTTTAGAGATAGACTTGCAAGCAAGCCTCTCTCCAGTAAACTTATCAGAACATACTCTTATCACACCGAACTGACCCCAACCTAATTGTTCCCCAAGTACATACCGATCTTTCAAGTTGGAAACATTTATCGGGTTCAGAATGGTTTCAGTAAGGCTTGCAACTTTATAGCAATTGCAGAATTCTAGCAAAGGAGGGTTCGTATTCTCCTTCTCAGCCAAGTCCATACCCATATCCAAATGTTTACCAATCGATACAGAAAAAATATCAGTTACAGTCTTAGAGCTATAGTCTTCTTCTCTCACACCCTTGTTGACGAGCCTTTTCTTCGTTGCACCAAAACTCTACTCAAGCTGCATTCTTCTTCAGACCCTCCAATCTGCAAAAGTTTAAAGACCTAAGAACCTCAGATTCAAGCACTGATCCAGAAAGTAACAGTAACTATAATTGGAAATGGTTCTGTTTTGATGAAAATACTCCATTTTGAATTTCCACAAACTGTTTTTTACCCAATTTAGGTTGAGGGAGAAACTAAAACAAAACCCATAAGTCAAAATTCCCTCCAGAGATCAAAGAACCAACTCAAATCACAAAACTCGATTTGAAACCAAAACGAAGACTTCAAGCTCTAAACCCTCGAATTGGGTAATGAAAATGCATCCTGATCTCGAATTAAACGACTAAACAGCATCAAAACCAGCCACAAATAAGAAAAATTAAGACTTGTAGGAATCTGAATAAGAACAAGACCAAAAAGTTCCCAAACTGATTCTACTGGAACCCAACAAAAAGGAAGGGTTTTTTGCTTAAGAGAACTCGAAAAAAAGATTGACAAGTTCCGGAATTTCACCTTTTTTTGAAGAATCTCGTCGAAGAAGAAGAGCCTTTAGGTTGCAGGGAAGAGACCAGACCCAGTCCTCTCTCTCTTCTCTCTTCCTCTTTCAAAAAAAAGAAAAAATGGCGTGTCAACTTGTTACCGGAAGTACCAGTTTCTCGTTTTCTTACTTCGCAAGATGTTTTAAATTACAATTTCAGACCATTACTTTTCTTTTTTTTTTGGGCTAAACTTTTCTTTAGTTCTACTTCTTACATTACACTTATGGGAGATGATAGTTTTATCCGGAGGTCTGAATTACAAATATTTAAATTTAAGTAAAATGGCTATGATTTGGCATTGGTTTTGGCCAACGTGTTGTTATGATTGTTACATAATCATTGTGTTAGCTTTTCACTAAAGTCATTAGACCCCACTAATTACTTTTGGTATGTAAGTAGAAGAAATCAAGATTGGTGAAGTGAATGAAGATGTTTAGGTAGAAGAAGGCTATTTCAAATGAAAAAGATTCAAGAATCAATTAGAAGGACAAGTGATTAATTATCGTCTATAACCTCTTCTTTTATAGTGTACGTTCAAATCCCAAAGAATTCAAAATCAAATTCGTCATATAAACTGATAGAAAACGTGACTTGATTCTTGTTTGTAACGTATTTTTTTATAGTGTAGATTCAATTTTCAATAAAATTTAATTCTAAGTCAAGTTCGTCATATAAACGGATAAAAATCGTGACTTGATTCTTGTTTGTAACCTATTCTTATATAGCGTAGATTTAATTTTTAATAAAAATTAATTCTAAATCAAATTCGTTGAATAAACGGATAAAAAACGTGACTTGATTCTCCTTTGTAATCTACTATATTTTAATACTCCCTCTGTCTCATATTAGATGAGGTTTTAGGAGTATTTTTTTGTATCAAATTAGATGATGTTTTAGGTTTTCAAGGCAAAATTAAATGTATTTTTATTTAATATAACTCTTAGTATTCTGCGGATTGATTTATTATTGGTTGAAATGTGTTAAATTGGATGATAAATGATATTTTTATATGGAAAAAAACAAAAATTTATTGAACTCTTAATCTGTGTGCCACAACCTTAAACATCATCTAATATGAGACAGAGGGAGTAGTATAAATCCAATTGCCAACCAATAATTAAATTCGTTGCATGAATGGATAAAAAATGTGACTAGAGTTAATATTTTCTACATAAATATGTTACACTAAAATTTTGACAAATTAATTGGCTATAGAAAATTTTCAAACAATTGACTAATCAGTTTCATAAAATTCAAATTATCCACGTTTCAGAAGAAAAAAACTTAATTACTAAGAACATGACTTAAAGTCTAGACCTCCTGAAGAAGAATCACTTCCCTAATTTTAAGATTTCTCAAGACAAATGACAATTTGGAAACAGCAAGAAAGCTTTGTCGTATTTGAAATTATTGAACCTTTTGGATTTGTCTCGAGAAAGAAAATAGAAACCTATCCAATGGCGGAAAGTAGGGACCCACACAAGGAAAGCTATTTAAAGGTCGTGACGATAATCAACCAAACACCCAATTAAAGTGCACCACGTGGCAATCTATTGACCTTACGAAACAAAACAGGACCTAGCTGTCTTCGGGTTTTGCTTCGCTGTCCGAAACTCCTTGAGTAACTAAATTGACTTTACTTTAATTTTATTTAAACCAAATACTACTCATTATTATGAGTTAACTTAATCATTAGAGTTAGTTGATCTGTCTAATGCTTTTGAGACCAAAGTGAAACTCCCATCTGGATTTCATGTTTAATTAGCTGTACATACATACCATCATAGTGTACTCCACTCTCTCATTTTATTATTTCTTTCCAATATTACAATATTCTGAATCAAAATATAGTATAATCTAAGGTCTATAGGGTTGACAAGATTCAAACCCAAAATATGGTCTGATGGACAAGTCTAAACCGTTGACCCTAAAAAACAAAAAATGGCAAGTCTAAACCTTAACTAGTCGAACGGTTTAAGGTGTGTACAGTTAGTCATGGATCTCGGTTCAGTGTTGATCTAGAACATCAATAGATATAAAAATAAATATTTTTGACAGATAATTGCATTGCAATTTGGAATATAATTAAAATACTTTTGACATTTGCACTTGGGATAGAATATGTATGGTTGACCAAAAAAAGGGATACAGAAAATGCATGATGGGCTCTATAGCCCATAAATTAGATTTGACTAACTTTTATTCCCAAACAAAAAACTCTGTAATAGAATTTGCTCAAAAGAATTTGTCCAAGTAAATTTATCCTGTAGAGTAGTAGTAGTTAGTAGTAGTTAATGACACGACCATATCATGTGCTACATGACGTATTGCCAATTCTCTGTATTGAATATTTGACTGCTTCAACGTTGCTGTTTTATTACTTCAAAATCTATCATAGAGAGCATAAATAGACATGTACATACATAAATGGAGTATCAAAATACCTAAAGATCTATCAGATTGTATACCTAAATCATGTCAGATTTTATAGAACTTGATTTCAGGCAGATACATTGCTTTTTTTGTTGCTATGTGTGGTAAAGATATATGCATCTCGATTAGTGACAAAACAATTAGAACATTTTAGTCGAAAAAGAGGGTTAAGCGATAGTGAAATATAGTTAATATAAAATCGAATGTACCGTTTTCCATATTAATATTTGTTATATTTGTTCAAGATGATATATTCTACACTGCAATGTTACAATGTTACTAACAAACTCAATATTTATTGTCTTAGGCTCATAGTTATCAATATAAATTTCTAAAATACAGCCAAATTGTTACTAAAACAAGTTAATTTATGCAGATTTTTACTAGTATTTCTTTACATCAAATCATGCTCATTATTTGTTATCGAAACAAGATGAACTGAGTTTTAGGTTACATTTAATCAAAACCATGCATGTTCATTATTTCCACCTACCATATTGGGCTTATTATGATCAGTTGAGAAGAAACAACAAGAGTTGGTGCATTTTAACTGTAACCAACTCTCTATTAATGGATGTTGGTCAATACAATTAATATACATCTCATTTTTTAAAAAATTGTATTTTTCAGATTTCTTTATTCGTGTTCAAGAGAGACAGGTAAGTGTAGCAATTTCGTTAGTGCATTTCCTATAAGTTTTATCGGTCCGTTTAATTTCTTCTCTCATGATACTCATCTAATTTGCATTTTCTTTAAATCAAAACTATAAATTCTCGTTTCTGGTTTATTTTTATCTACTTCATAGTTTGACACGTGTCCATGAAATTAGACATATAATATTGGTGTTGCATGTCCTCAGAATTAGATGGACTCTTTTATTGCCCCTAGCTGTATATATAGTGAAATAGTTGACTGGAACATTTATTATTTTCAACCACATATTATGTTAAAACCTTTATAAGAAAATCACATGCTATATATATACACAAAATGTTAGAGTTCTACTTTACATTTTGTTTTAACTTCAACCCAATATAATCATGATTTATAGATTTTGGCCATGGAGATTGTTTATTGCTCTTTATCTTTTCCTCCATTCTCCAATTTGTTCTTGTGAAAAAGGTAATTAAACATTACGTTCTACATTCTTATACATGTTCATGTTAATTATGATTTTGATACAAATATTTGTATGCGGCATGACTGATCATGTTGTCGTTGGGTAGACACCCTCATCTTAGCCAATGGTTGTTCCAAACTATTTTGTGATTTTGGTATGAAATAACAAATTTATCCCTTTATCGCGCAGCTCCAAACTACTCTTTCATGCGAGACGCGACAGGGACTCCATCGAGGTCATACTACGACTACATTATCATCGGTGGTGGAACTGCGGGGTGCCCTCTAGCTGCAACGCTGTCTCAAAACGCTAGCGTTTTGTTACTAGAACGCGGTGATGCACCATTCAACAACCCAAACATCACGAGGCTCTCGGCTTTCGGAGCTGCTATCTCTGACCTCTCTGATGAGTCTCCATCTCAGCGGTTTATATCGGAGGATGGTGTCATTAACGCACGTGCTAGAGTTCTTGGCGGTGGAAGCGCCCTCAACGCTGGCTTCTACACTCGTGCCGGAATCAAATTTGTTAGGTTTGTGCTTTTTTTTTCTTTTTTTTGGTCACGTTAGGTTAGTGCTTATGTATACTCTAGTATGCATGTATGTATTTACACTTTCAATTATGATTTTATAAGTTAGCCGGCACAGAATGCAGACCAATCATCTAGTGTTCACTATTTGTAGATTAGAATTTAGAAGTAATAATTCCTTTTTTTTTTAAACTACTATTATCAAATGATATAGGGAGAAGAGGCTATATTGTAGGTTTAACGCTGTATAATTTTAAGTGAAAAAGGTTACGTTATAAATAATTTGTACAAGTCTAATTAATTAGTATGGCTCTAGGCGTCTATTAATGGCGAATTACATATAAACTAATAGTTTTATTTTGTTGGATGAAAATAAAATATTAATTGTGGTTACTGAAATGAAATATATCATACATACACTTAGTAGGATCACCAATTTATGTAGTACCTAGATACACTTAGTTTGCTAGGGATCGTATACGGTCAATATATTTAATGTTTTTTTCACGCTTGGTGCGTCGACGTTATGCTATATATGAAGTTAATACGAACCAAATATTTTTAGGAACATGGGCTGGGACGAAGGGCTAGTGAACGTGTCGTATCGGTGGGTAGAAGACAAAGTGGCGTTTCAACCACCCATGGGACCATGGCAAACCGCCGTGAGAGACGGTTTATTGGAGGCTGGGGTAGGCCCTAACAATGGCTTCACCTATGATCACATCAACGGTACCAAATTTGGCGGTACCATTTTTGACCGGGACGGCAATAGACACACCTCCGCGGATCTACTAGAATACGCCAATCCCAAGGGTATTACCGTCCTTTTGCATGCCACGGTACATCGGATCTTGTTTCGGACTCGAGGTACTTTACTAGCAAAATAGCAATGCACCATATGATCATAGAATACATATACATATCAATGTAGTTGTCACATGACACATTATGCTACATTGTGGTAGTTCAAATTAATTTGCAAGAAAGAAAAAAAATATGAAGTAAACTACATCTACAACCTATTTTGCGGCGAAAAGGTCTTGATATTAAATTTCAAAAATCAAGATATATCTTCTTTTTTTCTTTCACTATCTCATTTAATTATCTTGATTTATGACTTTTGTCCTTACATGCAAGTATAGCTAGATTAATCAATCTTGTATGGTTAGCTAACTATAAGATCTTCGATTACTTTACATGATTAAGGTACCACCAAGCCAATAGCCAACGGAGTTGTGTACCGAGACAAGACTGGTCAGGCCCACCGAGCTTACCTAAAAGAAGGCTCATTAAATGAGATCATCCTATCGGCAGGGACCCTAGGGAGCCCACAACTTCTGATGCTAAGCGGAGTCGGCCCATTAGACCAACTACAGGCCCAAAACATCAGGGTGGTGATGAACCAACCTTATGTAGGTCGAGGCATGTACGACAACCCTATGAACGCCGTGTTCGTCCCTTCTCCGGTCCCCGTCGAGGTCTCACTCATCGAGGTTGTTGGAATAACCAAGGAAGGAACATACGTGGAGGCCGCAGGAGGCGAAAATTTTGGCGCTGGTGGTGCCTCCACTAGAGACTACTATGCAATGTTTTCTCCAAAAGCAACATTAGTAGAGTCAAATTCTATGCCCAAATTATCATCGGCCCAACCTTTTCAAGGAGGCTTTCTTTTAGAGAAAGTAATGGGCCCAGTATCCAGTGGTCATATGGAGCTCCGTACCCGAAACCCGAATGATAACCCGACTGTGACTTTCAACTATTTCCAACAGCCAGAGGACTTAAAACGTTGTGTCCGAGGGATCCATACCATAAAGAAAGTAGTGCAATCTAGGGCGTTTTCGCGGTATAAGTACTGGGGTATGTCTTTTGAGCAGATGCTTAACCTCACGGCGAGTGCTCCGGTCAATCTAAGACCGCCTCGCAGCGGTCCTGGAGCCTCATTGCCTCCATCTCCTGAGGAATTTTGTCAGCATACGGTTACAACTATTTGGCATTACCATGGAGGATGTGTCATGGGTAAAGTGGTGGATCAAGATTATAAAGTTATTGGTATCGACCGGCTTAGAGTCATTGATATGTCGACCGTTGGTTATTGTCCCGGTACAAACCCTCAAGCCACGGTAATGATGCTTGGCAGGTAATATCATCATACATATTACTATATATGATGTTTATATATTTTTTACTAACGCCTAATGATTTTTTGATGACCTGAAAATTCCCATGCAGGTATATGGGTGTAAAGATCTTGGGAGAGAGACTCACCAAGAAGTAGAATGTTTCTCTTCGGATCAGGGTTTTGTGAAAACGTGGTTATGCATGAACTGAATTAGATCTTATTGATCAATGTTTATTTTTATAGCTGATTATGTATGGTTCTTGACAGGCATAGAAATGTGTTTTCCACCTCGTTTTTTTTTTTGTTTTGTTTATGTTACTATTCTAAGAAACATTACATTACTACATATATTACTACGAGATAATCCTGATTTGTAGATTTTTTCATTCGATATATTTTTTTTACTAAACAATCATATCTTTTATTTATAAATACTTTTTTTTAACAACATTATTTACATATTAATTCGATTCAAAAAGTTAAACTAGAGGAATAGAGTTTACATAATACAAATTGTGACTCAGTTCTACTCGAGTGGAGCATCACATACTAAATTATCAGCTCTAGAATTTAAAACTTGCGAAATATAAATCAAGCAGAAAATAGAAAAGCACTCCAATAATTTTTGTAAACTTGGTTCATGCCAATTGTTAGCTGATATATATATCTCAATGAAATAGTGTTAACTTCATGACTCGATAATGAAGAACTATATCACAATTAGGTACATAAAATACATTATACATACACGTAGATGTATAACATAAAGCCGGGCCAATATATAAAATCTCACAACAAAAGGCCACCGAAACTTCAATTGAAAACCAAAAAAAAAGAAAAAAACAAAAGGAGAGAAAAATCCCCATTTGGGTTTTACAAGGACAAGAGGTTAATAATATCAACGGAAATTGGCAGAGCTCTTGTAGGTCATTCCGGTGTTCCAGTTAGCCGGAGCAACGTTCCAAGCATAGACGGTTTCACCGGTGGAGTAAGAAGTGATTCTGAAAGAGAGAGATTGACCATAGAGAGAGGAAAAAGCTTGGTAAGAAGCTCCCCAATTGTGGCTCATGTTTATCCAATTCGTCCGGCTTCCTTTCACTGCCATGCTCTTGATATCTCCCACGCCGCCGACGTTCATGACGAAGACGAGAAGCCAGTAAGCATTGCCTTGGAATTGAAACCTTATACCTCCAACTCTTTTGCATGGGACTCTACATTAATCACATAAGTAAAGTATTTATTAGTGACATGTATAGAGTATGAAGCTTAATATATAGTTTTTGTACTCTACTAGTGAATCTAAATTTCCAATAATGTGACACAATATTTACAAATAAGGTCATTAGTCCAGGAGATTATATCATGTCCAATCATTTCTTTTGTATCTTTGTAAGTATTCAAGATTTAATTATAATAATATACCTTCGGTATGCGACTGGGATGATACCGGCCTTCCAGTTAGCGATTTTCATGAAAGCCGGTTTAGCCATATCGAAATGGGTTCTAGGAGGATTGCACCAACCACCATTGTTGGAGTCTTGGTACCAATTAGGTGGGCAAAGGTTGGTAGCTGTGACTACGATGGATGGGGTTGAATAGTAACAATGTGGCGACTTTTGACACGTTATTTGAAAACATTGGCCACAAGCATAACCATCTTTGAATAGCGTTGTGCTTAGTGCTGCCGTGGCCACGCCATATCCGCTGTTAAATAGGTTTCCATACCCACATGCACCACCTACATATATACATAGACTTATTAGTTATATGTCATTGATATTATACATGTATGAAATCTTGTGATTATCAGAACACATGCAAGTGAAATAGTTACTTTGATTTTTTATTTTGTATAAAAAGTTTTATATGAACAAAAAACCTACGAATAAAACATTTCTAAGTGAGTTTCAAAAAACGTTGGACAGGCTCTATGGTACATGGAAGAGAAATGAAATGATATTTTTACGTACCCATGGTTTCACTAGCGGTCTCATCGCCATAGAAAGTAGCGTGAGCATATCTCCATGGACCTGGTCGATAGTATCCGACGACAAACTCACCAGAGATGGCGAAAACAACGAAAACTATTGCGAAGAATTTGTTAAAGCTCCAAGAACTTGAGATTGAACCCATCTTTAGTATGTATTTCTTCTTCTAGTTCTGATGTCTTAGGGTTTGGTTTTTTGTTTGTTTTGTTGATGAAGTAATCGAATTAGGGACAATCTTATATAGAGTGGCTTTTCAACAATAGTGGTGGTAGCTACGTGAGGCTCATGACCCCCTTTTCTCCTTTTTAATTGGAGACTTTTATCTGTGCTGATTGGGATTTGGTTCATTTCATTGAACTTTTACAATAATATGAAATAAAAATTAGTAAAAACAAGTCAAATTGTTGTTTAAATGAGGATTTAGAATATAGTACAAGTAGACGTGCGAGCAGGTTCTATAAAACTGGTTCTTGGACCGACTTTATCCAATCTCTATACGTGCATCTAATTAAGTAAATACCTATTTTTATATAAAATGTCAATGATTAGTTAAACTTAACCACAAACATTGGTTTTTTGTATTGTCGTTCTAGTGTGGTCAAATATGTACGCAAAGAGAATATAATGAGGCAAATAAGAAAAAATATGTCAAAGCAAAATAGAGCCAATTAATATTTAAATTTTATATTTTGAAATATTTTTGTCAACCTAAATCTGACTACTCATTTTGATAGCAGGCTCGGATCACAAATTTCTAAAATTCGTGATAAAAGAAAACTGAACATTCTTATCGTTTAAGGTTTAAACACATGTAGTGATCAACTAAAACTATGTCAAACAAATCCCGACTCAGAACTTGGTTTTCAGCCTAAACGGATGTACCGACCAAATAATTAAAAAGGTTCTGATTTTCTAAATAACTGCAATATATCACGAGTACTTGTTTATGAATGGTCGACTAACTAAATGAATAATTTATGCAACGTGGGAGAATTGTTTAAATAATGTGGGTGTTAATTCTTCTCTTTTAGGAAATTGCATTTTTAATTAAGTAGTCCACTAGCATCGCCTGTCGTGCCGTCCGTACGGTTATCTCTACGAGTTTATGAATATTACAATTTGACCTTTAATTTAGTTTGCGGTCACATAGAAAAAGGTTCAATTTCGTTATCACTTACTGTTATGCATGTTTTCTAGCGTGAACATGAGTTCGTTTCTCCTATTTGCAAAAATCTTATTGGTTACGAAAAAAAAGTTAACCCTCTAAACACATACTATCTCTAAATGAGTCTTTGTGAATTAGCAATAGGTTTCTTTATAGCCACTTTGATTAAACCGGACGATCCAGCTGAACTGGAGAAACCAAAGGCCGGTTCGAGAAAAACGCCTTCAAGTTAGCTAAAGCAACCTCTGTAACCTTTTCAAAAGACCCCGGCGTGGCCACAGAAGCATGTGGAGACAACACAACATTGTCCAAACCAAACAATTCCTCCGGCACTTCCGGTTCGTTCTCAAACACATCTAAACCGGCACCACCAATCACTCCTTGGATCAGACACTTCACCATTTCCTTCTCATAAATCAGTTTTCCTCGCCCCACGTTGATTATCACCCCGTCCTTCCCGAGCGACTCCATCACTTCTCTGTCCACAATGTGGTGCGTTTCATCCGTCAGAGAGCAGCAGAGGATGATGACATCATTGTTGGCTGCTAAGGAGAGAACATCTGGATAGTATTGATAAGGAATGCTCGGTTTCTTACTCCTTGCATTGTAAGAGATGATGCAACCAAAGGCTTCAAGTCTTTTGGCTACTAGAAATCCGATGCTTCCTAATCCAACTATTCCAACTTGCTTTCCATTTACCTGCAACAAGATAGATTATCATAACCAATTTTTTTGTCATCATTATCACAAGTAGTTTAAGGACCATAATACAAAAGAATGTACCAATTACTTAATCCGTTCCAAATTGATTGAAATCTTAACATTTCAAACATATAAAAAAGAATGAAAAAAATAGAGAAAACTTAATAAATCTATCTTTGTAAAATACAAGGATTTTTTATAAAATTCATCTTTTAGGAATTCAGAGTATTTTTGATGTTATGTCCTTACAACTATAAATTATAATAAGAACCAGATTCCAAGTCCAATATTTTTTTTTTTTCTTAACCTGATTCACCATATATTGGTTTTAACCATTTTTTTACATTATTCTCAAATTTCCCAAAAAAAAAAAAAAAAAAAATTTCAACAAAATCAAANTTGTAAAATACAAGGATTTTTTATAAAATTCATCTTTTAGGAATTCAGAGTATTTTTGGTGTTATGTCCTTACAACTATAAATTATAATAAGAACCAGATTCCAAGTCCAATATTTTTTTTTCTTAACCTGATTCACCATATATTGGTTTTAACCATTTTTTACATTATTCTCAAATTTCCCCAAAAAAAAAAAAAAAAATTTCAACAAAATCAAGTGTTCCATTATTCCCCAAAAAAATCCAAAACGAATTCTCTTGCCTGTATTCAATTATATTTCTAACACATCAAAATTTGTTGGGCCTACCCCTACAAAAAATTAAAGAGTTTTGAATTCGGACAAACCTTAGTCCCTAGTCGAAACTCCCCCAACTCCTTCCAATTCCCGGACCGAACATACCGATCAGCCGCCGAAATCCGACGAAGCACACTTAAAACCAAACCAACAGCACAATCTGCCACATCCTCCGAATACGCGGTGCCAGCGTTGGTGACAACAATGCCACGACGCTTGCACGCGGCGAGATCAACATTATTGACACCAACACTAGTGAGAACAATAATCTCGAGACAAGGAAGGTACGAGAGTAGCTCTTCAGTGATCTGTTGCCGGCCTACGTTGACGAATGCTCTGATTGAGCTGGCGGCAGAGTGATGGGAGAGGAAGATCTGGAGTGGTTCGGATGACGAGTCGTCGTAGTAGAGAACTCGGAAGTTACGTCTCAGAATCTCGTCCATATAGACCCGAGACGGTTTCCGACGAACTAGGATTAGTGGTGGAGATTCTGAAGATTTCTCCATTGAACTTCCTTTTTTTTTTTTTCTTTGTATCTCCCTCGAGGACCTTTAATCTTATATGATATGATGACCTTTTTAAATTTGATCAAAATCACACTGACGCATTGATATAAAATTTGCTTGCAAAAATATCTTCTACCAACGTAAAGATAATAGATACTAGACAGAAAGAAGACATGCCACTAAAGTTGAATGGCAGAAAACTGACGAGAGACTGATTCCCCACTCTTCTTTGATCAATCGAATGGGACCATAACATTGCAATGATTAACTAAATTCCTTCATAAAATTGATATTTTTTGTAACAAGATGTCATATCATATGCGATTTAACCATTTATATTTTATTTTATTTTTTGTGGATAACAATTTTGGGTATATTTTTACAAATAACAAACTATATTTGCTTAATCTCAACTCCACCCTCCATTCTCTTAGTTGGCTAGGTTTAGCAATGACATTATTATTGCTAATCACCAGTTAGGTGTTGAGTCCACACCATCACAGCCTTACACTTTATTTATTTATATGAGTTGTACATTGATTAAAAATATTACAGTAGGTTGATTAAACCGAACAATCTCTCAATCCAGCT